>SKCR01042788.1:0-57434 GCA_019454045.1 Zanthoxylum bungeanum
GTTTCATTATCTTTTCCATGGTCAATGACTGATGCCTCAACATTCGCGACTTCTTCTGCTTCTGCCGGTGGGGTAGACAGGTACACATTTGCTCCCTGAAAGTCAACAATCATATTCACGGGGCTATTATCTCATACAAGAATTGGTCTTCAATGGGTCTGCTAATGGTGATCGGCAACTGGCAGACTGACGTTGTTGACCGTGTCATCTTCCCTATACGATTGTCGATGAACCTATATATTTTTAGTTCTTGTTTCTGAGTTCGAAGTTCACACATTTTTGGAAAATTGTAGGGTTTGATATGTTTTTCTTCTTTTCTTTTTCCAGCTTTTGGTTCTGTATACATTCATTCCAACCCTGAACTATCTAGAGAGAGGGTCAAATTCTTGCATTGATTCGTGGCCCCGAGGGAGAATGAGGCGATTCATATCAACAAAGTGGTTAACAAAGATAGCCTTTAGGCCCTGATACTCTATTTCGGTAGAACAATCAGGGGTGGTTCACCCATAACAAGGCCCATTTTGATGAGAGATTTGGGGGAGAAAACATGTACATATCAGTGGTTTGAGTCTCCTTCCCATTTAATCGAGCGTGGTATTTGAAATAATTTATGCCGATGATCAGGACTGTGGCAAACTTGAAAAAGCTCCAAAAGACGAAGAAATGTGCTGAATGGAGCAGGGTCCCCTATGTGAAGAAGGCCAGCCTAAAGTTGCCTTATAACCCTGAAAATATGGGTTTTGTTATGTTGGCTGTTACATCGGAGGGTACTCCTGATGATCCCGTCCTAATATCAAAGACAAAGCCAGACATTGATGCAGCATAAACTTCATAACATTCCCCTCCAACTGCCTCAAATGCATTGAAAAATCCTTCTGCTGTTTCTTCTGCATTTGTTAGACTCCCTTTCGATGCTACGTAACCCTCGGTATAACCATATCTAAGAGGAAAAATCTTCGTGCCTATTTTTCTTTGGCTGAGATTCCTACTCATGTTCGACCCAGATCTTCAACCCTTGATGAGGAAGATGAGGGTCAGCTCCGGCATTGCCACAAGAAATAAAAAAAATTGAGAACGAGCTGGCACGTCTTCAGAGGTGGGGATAGGGCCAAGCTTCGCAGCTGCTGCCTCTCGGTCATTGTATATTGCGTCTATCGTTCATACCGGCCCAAACCTAGTTCTGTCTGTATCTCTGCCTCCTACATATACCTCGAGGTCCCCTTTGGTCACTGAATCGCCTACTGCTATTTTCAAATTCCCGTCGGGTTCTGCTACACCGTCTTCGTTACAGTAAGCTCCAAACTGCCACCTACTAATGCCCTTGCTTTTAATGTTGGGAGTTCCAGAACTGTTGAACTGTGTGTGTTCCATTATCTCTGATCGGTGAAATCACTCACGTAACGCAAGCACACGTATCGTTCAAGTAGTATAAAATGTATCGATCCCACGAGGACTTAATACCTAGGCTATCAATTTGTGAAGCTAAATTATTACAAATATCTAATAGATTGGTTGTTTGATTGGATGGTAATTTTAAACTAAAGACAAGTAAATAAAATAGTGCGAAAGTAAATTAAAGGAAAATTCAATATTATAAAACTATCTAAGGTTGTGAATCCTTCCAATATCTTTTAAAGATGAAGTGGTTATCTCATGTTTGTGTAATATATCAGTTTATTAACCTGGAACACGAAATTATGCAAAAGTCTCTGTCGATGGTCAGATGCAAATACCCAAGTAACCCAATTAATCATATGTCTATGTTAACCAAGTTACCTGAATTCATTAAGTTTAAGTTTCAATTGTGGCTACCCCACTCGACAAGTATATGTCTATCTTGTAAAGAAATCTACCTAAAGGTCACCATGCCCCGAGGTGAGATCGTGAGCTATTGAGTCTAAGGCTGAAACCTAAAATTCCTTCGTCAAGTTTATTTTAAGTTTACCAAATCAATCTTATTAGTGGCCAGTTAATAAGAAGCATTAAGCTTAAGACTCAATAAATAAACATTTATATTACCCAAATCATAAAATAACCCTTATAAGCCGGTGATATTGGAATTCATCACAACCCCAGATATGGTATTTAGTTACAACACATATCTAGGACTAGTAAAGACATAAATAAAGAAAATGACATAAAGTAAAGCTTGGAAATTAAAAAGATAAATAAAGCAATAAAGAAAATGTTGGGGGTTAGAGAATCCACTTTTATTACTTCTAATTTAGAAATCATCCTTATTATAATATATAAACTTTGCATGACATTACCAACCGACCATATAGGCGGTATCATGATTAAGTCAAATTTATGATTAATTCCAACCGACCATAAAGGCGGTATCCAGTTTACTCAGGTTAAAATCAATTTATTTAAGTCCAACCGACCATAAAGACGGTATCCCATTAAGTCAGGTTTTAAAATAGTTTATATATTATAATTAAGAGAGATTAATCTAAATATTAGTAATAAAAGCTTTACCCTTCACCCCAGCAGAGGGGAGTTACCTCCTTATACTGAAAAGTAAAAATAAGGACTGAAAAGTAAAGTAAAGAAAGAACTATTGTGTAAGATAAAAATTAAATACAAAAAGCTATAAATAAACAAACAAGATATAATCTTCTTAGTATTCTTATGGAAATCCACAGAAGAAGGTATGAATTTTCCTTCTGATTTCAGCTTCAATTTATAGGCAAAATTCTGCCCCGCGCGTCGCGACGCAAAAGTTGATTCGACAAAATGATGACACGTGGCTGTCGGCAGAATTATTGGCTTGGTGTCGCGATGCGTTGAGGGTTCTGCGTCGCGATGCGGGCTACAGTGATGACTCGTGTCGGCATGCTGCATAATTGTGTCTCGTCGTGACGCAAAGGATGTTGCGCTTTGCGACGCGTGAACATAAAGTTTCCCAATTTGCCCTTTTTGATTCGAATTTCGCCGTTTTAGCCCCGATTAAACTTTAGTGAGTTCTTAAACTTTATTTATCTGCAAAATAACACAAAAATATAAAAATATTCACAATACTCGAGAAACTAAATACAATATCAAGTAAAAGAGACGGTAAATACTGATATATTTACCGCTTATCACACCCCCAAACCTAACATTTTGCTAGTCCTCAAGTAAAACAACAAAATAAAATACAATAAACAACTTTAAAATAAAATTAAACTAAGCCACTTTCGTAGGGATCACAATTGCATTTAGCGTATGCAACAAGCCTTTAAACCCCTAGGTGTCCCTAGTGGACGAGTTGTAGTCTTGTGATGGCTCACATAAATGACACCCACAAACGTCAAATGCACACAAAAGCAAAAAGATCAAACAAGTTAGTGACTAAACAAGTGAAACTCTTATCCAAGTTAATAGTTATTTTCTTTCTTTCTAAATTACCAAATAAGTAAATTCTCCGATTATTTTTATCATTCTCCATATACACAACCAACAAAGTATTAATCAAATCATTGTGCCCACAATATTCATAAGTGTAGTTGAAAAGAGAGTAATATTTTTGTCCTAAAGTTATATCAGAATTCACACATTTTTAGCAATGAAACATTTTCTGATTTTTTTATTTTATTTATTTACAACATCTTCAATCCATGTAGCGAGCTTTGGGTTAGTGACTCCCAAGCCAGTTGGCTTTAAGGCACTAGGTGTTAAGACACCCTTACAGACTTAATTACTCGGATTTCAGATATCTCTTTTTTTTTTTTTTTTATTTACAACATCTTCAATCCATGTAGCGAGCTTTGGGCCAGTGACTCCCAAGCCTGTTGGCTTTAGGGCACTAAGTGTTAAGAAACCATTACAGACTTAATTACTCGGATCTCAGATGTTTAAATTTTTTTTTATTCCATTGCTTTTTAGATGCTTCCTCCAATTAAACTAGAGCACTGAATATTACAAACTTTTCAATTACTACTCATGGCCGTATGTTACCATGTATGTTGATAATTCCTGTCAACTGAGCATATAAAGATCCAATTTAGTCAGTATTATGGAGAATTCACAAATTAAATAATTCAAAAGGAAATAAACAAAAATTAACTTGTTACGAAATAGGTTGAGATACATCTCAGGAGTGGAAATTCCTTACTCAACTATCTCACACCAATTTCACCTGATTAGTCAAGTTAAAAACACAAAAACAAAATATATTTTTTATTATTTTTTTATTATTTTTTTTTAAATTTTTGACTAAAAACTAAGCAAAAACAACACAACTAAAAAAATTAAAAATAAGATACTAGTCAACTATTCCCCTCCCCCAAACCTAATTGAGACATTGTCCCCAATGTCTAAAAAAAATAGAAGAAGAGTTTAGAAGACAGTACCTGGTTAGCTGAAATTCTATATCTAAAAAGAAAATTAAAGGTTAAGATCCAGATTTTTCCGACGCTTCTTACCACGATCATTATCAGACCAGTTTATCTTGGAAATGATATGGTCAATTTGTGGTTCAAAGGTTAAGGGTTGGTCAATTAAATCATGGGCAATTCTGGCAGTGAAGAGTATATCTTTTACAGTTTTGGACACAAACCCATTTCTCCGGGCATCATCAAGAAACACACAAAGAAAGTCTCCATCAGCATTAAACAGTCCAATTGGTTTCTGATGTATATTCAAGTTCGCCCAAGATAGTACTGTAAAAATTTCCTCCATCGTTCCCAAGCCACTTGGCAAAAAAATAAAAGCATCAACACGGTTAATCATTTCCACTAGTCGTTCAGACATATCTGGCACAATAAGTTCCTCTTCGTTTGATGGTCCTATAAGATTCGCCTCTGCCAAGGGTTTTGGGATGATTCCTAAAACTTGACTACTTCATTCCTGTACGGCCCTTGAAACACACCCCATTAGTCCAAGATTGCCACCGCCATATATTAGGTGTATATTCCATTCAGCTATGACCCTACCCAATTCCTGTGCTACCTCAGTGAACTCTGGCTTAAAACCAACACTAGTACCGCAAAACACACAAATATTTACAACTCGTCTTCTTGAAGTTGCTTCCATTTTTTTTTCTTATGTATTTCTTTCTCAAGTCTGGATGTCTTCAAGAATGCAATGATGAGCTGAATTTATAGAACCTGAAAAAGGATGAGTAATAATAGCACTAGTACTGCCAAATGACAATTATTAGCTAAACAGTTAAATAAATCGTGAAAGTCAAAAAGTCTGGATCCTGTGAGAGAAAATAAAAGAAAATAACAAAATAAATCACAATTATTAGTTAAAGACAAAGATAATAATATTTACAAGAAGTAACGGCTTGATTGACATCTATGCGTCAGAGATAAGCTTCCCATCCAATTTTCTTATACATTGGCAAACAGGGTCTTTAAAAGTCAAATTCCCGAGACTTAGTTGTTTTCTTTCTTTATGAAATTATATATGTAGCATACGAATTGCGTGATACACATATCCACTGGAATGCGTCTCAAGAGTCAGTGATATGTCATCCAAAGACTCATTACTCATGCCATCCTTAATGAATTTAATTTTATCTCCGCGATTATCAGAAACCATTCCTAAAGAACGACAACGAGTATTACATGTCATGCGTGCACATTTATAGCAAACACCTAATCTTTTAGCTCTTCTTTTCTTAGCATATGTGCTTTTTCCTAAACAATGAATATATGAAATAAAAGAGTCAGAAGACTCACCTGCCAATCGGACCCGTGCTTCAATTAACCAACGAACGTCATTAGGAATACCTTTGATAATCAGAAGTCGCATTTGTTCCATGCGAGCTTTGTAGACTTTCATCACAAAGTTTTAAGGGAGAGAAAGAAATTGCTTGTGAAGATTTGCGAGAACGTCTTCCATCCTGAAATGTGACATTACCTAAAAAAATTAAATACACAAAAATAAAACACACTAAATCTTAATATATAAGCCTCACTGCTAGCGCTAAGTTTAACGTCGTCAGCTAGACATGACTGCCCGAACGTTAGGATGGATCTGAAAGTGTAACACTTTCTTTTTTTCGCTCAAATAATTCTCCCCAGTAGTGCTTGACATGCTGGCTGTTAATTTTGAATGTATCATTGGTGTTGGGATCAAGTAACTCAACGGCTCCGTAGGATAAAACTTGGGTAATTCCAAATGGACCTGACCACTTTGATTTAAGATTTCCAGGGAAAAATTTCAACCGTGAATTGTATAACAACATATGATGTCCTGGTTTCAGTTGTCGGAGCACTATTTTTTGATCATGCCATTTCTTGGTCTTTTTTTTGTATAGTTTGGAATTCTCATAATTTTGTAGGCGAAATTCCTCCCATTCGTTTAGTTGGTGGAGCCTTTTTTCTCCTACTGTTTGTAGATCAAGAATCAACTTCTTCAGTGCCCAATACGTTTTATGTTCAAGCTCCACTAGCAAATGGCATGCTTTCCCAAACACCATTCGATATGGGGACATACCAATGGGTGTCTTGTAAGCTTTCTGGTAGGCCCATAATATGTCATCCAGTTTTGTAGACCAATCCCTCCTTGTTGATCCAACGGTTCTCTCCAAGATTATTTTGATCTCCCTGTTTGAAATTTCAACATGTCCATTTGAATGCGGATGATAGGCAGTGGCAACTTTATGACTAACTCCGTATTTGGATATGATTGCATCGAAATATCTGTTGCAGAATTGTGTGCCACCATCACTGATAATTGCCCGAGGTGTTCCAAAGCGAGTGAAAATATTATTTTAAGGAATTTTATCACCACTTTTGAATCGTTTGATGACAATGCTGTTGCTTCAACCCATTTAGAGACGTAGTCTACTGCAACCAGAATGTACAAGTTTCCGAATGATGGAACAAAGGGTCCCATAAAATCAATCTCCCATACATCAAATATCTCAACTTCCAGAATGTTTAGAAGAGGTCTTTCATTTCTCCTCGAAATATTCCCCGTTCTCTGGCACCTGTCACATTGAAGAGCAAATAAGTAAGCATCTTTAAACAGAGTGGGCCAGAACAAACCTGATTGTAGGACTTTGGATGCAGTTTTATTTTCGCTGAAGTGTCCGCCATATGGTGATGAATGACAATGCTGAAGGACATTATTGACCTCCTCCTGTGGAACACAACGCCTTAGTAATTGATCAGCACATCATTTGAACAAGTACGGTACATCTCAGACATAGTGTTTGGTTTATTTGAAGAACTTCTTTCGTTACTGATGTGTCCATTCCAACGACCATTTTCCCGAGACTATGTAGTTTACATAGTCAGCATACCAAGGGACATCATGTTGTTTGATGGAAAATAACTGTTCATCTGGAAAAGTTTCTTTGATTGTCATCCCATTGCCAGTTATTTCTCCATTTTCGAACCTCGATAAATTATTTGTCACTTGATTTTCTGTCCCTTTCCTGTCTCGGATCTCCATGTCGAATTCTTGCAGCATAAGTGCCCAACGGATCAATCTAGGTTTGGCATCTTTCTTTGCGATCAGGTATTTGATTGCTGAATGATCTGTGCATACCACCACTTTGGGACCGAGCATATAGGAGCGAAATTTATCAAAAGAAAACACAACTGCAAGCAGCTCCTTTTCAGTTGTTGTGTAGTTGAGTTGTGCTTCATTCAGAGTTCTGCTGGAGTAGTAAATGGTATGGAAAATTTTTGCTTTGTGTTGTCCCAAAACTACACCTACAGTAAAATCACTAGCATCGCACATCACCTCAAATGGAAAGGTCCAGTCCGGTGCTACTATGATGGAGGCAGACACCAGCTTCTATTTCAAGATCTCAAAAGCTCCGTGGAATTCTTTGGTGAAGTTGAAAGGCACATCTTTCTCCAGCAGATTGCAAAGAGGTCTTTAATAAATCTTTTGTAAAAGCTTGCATGTCTGAGAAAACTCTGAATCCCTTTGACAGATGATGGTGGAGGTAATTTTTCAATTGTCTCGATCATTTCTTTGTCTACCTAGATTTCATTTTGCGAGATCCGATGTCCTAAGACAATACCTTCTTGCACCATGAAGTGGCATTTCTCCCAGTTAAGTACCAGGTTGGTATCTTCGCATCTTTGTAAAACTTTTTCCAGATTTTACAAGCAGTGGTTGAAAGAGTCTCCAAACACAGAGAAATCATCCATAAAAACCTCCATACTTTGTTCCAGCATGTTTGAGAAGATGGCCATCATATAACATTGAAATGAGGCAGAAGCATTACATGGTCCAAATGGCATCCTGCGGAAAGCAAAAGTACCATACAAACATATAAAAGTGGGTTTCTCCTGATCTTATGGAGCGATGGCAATGTAATTGTACCCCGAGTATCCGTCTAGAAAATAATAGAACTCATGTCCAGCCAGTCTGTCTAGCATCTGGTCAATGAATGGTAACGAGAAATGATCTTTCCTTGTTGCTTTGTTCAGCTTCCTGTAGTCCATGCATACTCTCCATCTATTCACCGTTCTTGTTGGAATCATCTTGTTCTTTTCATTTGTGACTACAGTAATTCCTCATTTCTTTGGCACACATTGCATAAGACTCACCCACATGCTATCAGAGATGGGGTAGATGATTTCGGCATCCAACCATTTGATGATTTCTTTCTTTATGACCTCCTTCATCATTGGATTTAGTATTCGTTGATGCTCCACTGTGGCTTTGTACTCACGATGAGTGGTAATTATATCAATATTTCTCACTCATTTGACATATTATTTTGTATAGTTTCTTGAGTTTTGTGAATATTTTGATGTGTTTTGTGTTATTTTGTAGATAAATAAGGTTTCAGGACACTCTGGAGGTGATTTGGGCCAAAACAGTGAAAATTGGACGAAAAGGGCAAAATAGTCATTTCTCGCGTCGCGACGCGCAAGGCTTTGGCGTCGCGACGCCTAACATGCACCAAACAGTTCTAACGTATGCCGGGTCCACAAGTCAGAATCTGAGAAATTTGACTTTGCTAACGTACGCAGTGTCACGTGTCATAATCACAACCGATCTGCTAACGTGCGCCGTGCCACGTGTAATCATCCTACGGTGCCGACAGTCGCCATCGCCACGTGTCGCTCCACCTGTCTGCCATGTCATCATCCACATCACCGGTTGACCGAGTCAACGTGCCACCTCACCGCCACGTCATCATCAGCCAATCATGAAGTGCCACGTGTCGCAATTCTATGGTACCGATAGTTACTTTGCCACATGTCGCCACGTCAGCATCAATTATTGACAAACTAATCCGAAATCGACACGTGGCGGATAAGAATCTGATCCGACCAATCAGAAGCCGCTACGTGTCACAATAATTGAGCTCCTACCACCTTGCCACGTGTCACCTTATCCAGAATCGCCACGTGTCATCACCTCAGCATGCCACCCAAAAAAAACACTGGCGTCGCGACGCCAAAGCCCTTGGCTTCGCGACGCTGGAAGCCTATCCGCGCCTATAAATTTAGCACGATTTTAGAATTCAAAGCATGCCTTCCTTGAGTTTTGAAAGGACTCTAAGGATTTCATCCTGTGTGTTTTAGTTTTTATAATTTTAATTTAGCATTTTTACTTTTAGTATTTTTAATTATGCACTTTTACTTTTTGTAATAAAATTTTATTTACTTTTTTTTTTTACTTTATGTTTTGTAGTTAATTTACCGCTGGGGTAAAATGTGAAACATTTAATATAATTATCTAGGTAAATCTCACTTAATTATAATTTAACCGGATTAATTAATGGCTAACTTTATTACCGCCTATATGGTCGGTCTAAATATAAATGGATTACCGCCTTTATGGCTGGTCTTTATGTGACAGATAATTACCGCCTATATGGCTGGTGTAGTTGGACTAAATGAATTACCGCCTATATGGCTGGTTTTAAATGTTTAACATTATTAATTCTTGAGAAAGCAGAACATAAAATAATTTATATTTTATAATAAGTGAGATTCCTAGATAAGAAATATTAAATGTGGATCCTCTAACCCCAACATTTTATTTTATTATAGGGAAATGATGAAACACAATATTCACACTTAATAATTGATTTAATTATTTATTGGGAATTATTTAGTTTGTTTATTGAGTCTTAAGCTTAATGCTTCTTGTTGTCTGATCACCAATAAGATTGATGTGGTAAACTTAAAATGAACTAGACATAGGGATTTTAGGTTTCAGCCTTAGATTCAATAGCCCACGATCTTCCTTGAGAATAGATAACCCTTTAATAGATTTCCTTACAGGATAGACATATACCTGTCGGGTGGGGTAGCCATAATTGGAACTTAATCTTAATGAATCCAGGTAATTTGGTTGACATAGACATATGGTTCAATTAAGTTATACTGGGCATTTGCGTCTGACCATCGACAGAGGCTTTTGCATATTTTCGTGTTCCAGGTTAGCAAACTGATTTATTACACATAAATAAGAGAATCAATTCATATTTATAATAATATTATGTGGAATCACGAACCTATATCCTTGAGTCTTTTCTTTTACTTTCCTTAGTATTTTCTTTTGAGTCTCTCTTTATTTTAATTAGCAAATCCACATTCAACCAACCAAAAGAAATCAATTCCATTCTCCCTATAATTAGATACCTGTAAATAAATAGTATCAATAATTAATAACAACAGTAGGAATTAAGTCCTCGTGGGATTGATATTATTATACTACTTGAACGATACGTGCGCTTGCGTTATACGTGTGTGTTTACGCCGGTCAAGTTTTTGGCGCCGTTGCCGGGGACTTATTTTTCTTGAGTTATTAATTTTGAAGCTATCTAATTTACTTGTATCTAATTTTCTTTATTTTTATCTATAATTTTTATTTCTTTCTTTTGTTTTCAGGTGATTAAAAAATGGAACATTATTGGGAGATCGAGAAATCACGAGCTATACTAGAAGATACACCCCAAATCTGGGAGCAACAGTCCGGTTTTCTGAGGCCTGTTGTCCAGCATAACAACTATCACTGGATGTCAGAACCAATCAATACTACAATTGCTCAACAGAACGCAATGGGGAGATGTGACATATGTAATGGTAACCACCCGAGAGATCATTGCGAGTACAACTACAATCCAGGGTGGTAGAGCTATCAAAATCCTTCATGGTACGAAAAACCATCATATTTTCCATCTTATCCACCATTTATCTACGATCTTCTTCAAGAACCAGAACCATCAGAAGAAGATCAGATGATTGACATGCTCAAAGATTTATTCAAGAAACAAGACGAAAAGTTGGATACAATACTTGAAACATATCAGAATCAACTCGAAAGTATTCAGAGACAATCAACATCTATTCAGAGGATGATAGATCAAATGAGACAATTCACAGAAAACTAGAACTACATACCTCAAGAACAAGTTTCAGATGACACTTTGAAGCCTTCGAGTACCAATCATTTCACAATGACACTTCAACAAAGGAGGAGGCTGAGCAATATCAACAACCAGAGGTATCAGTTCCGGAGCCCAAACCAGCAAAGTCTCTGTTTGACTTTTATTATTCGGATTCTGACGAGGATGAAGCTGATCTATTTGTACCAACTGCACCAACAACGGAGGATCAAACTTTCAATCCTCAAAATGAAGATCTTGGAGCATGCTTTACCATGATGTTTGATGAAGATCTACCTGAACCATCCATTCCAGTCGTATCAGAGGATGAAGACCTAATGTTAGAAACATCTTTACATCCTCAGGCAAATACTTATGGAGCATGCATTTCACAGATGATAGATGAAGAGTTGAATACGGAAATTTTAAAATACATCTGTGAAGAAAAGGTGGAGCAAGAAGCAGAGCAAATGGAGGAGCAAATGACTGAACTTATTAAAGATCCAGAACATTCAGGAGAAACATCACTGTTTTGGGGAGTACTGATCAAAGATATCACCCAGAAGCTTGACAGAATGGAACTTCCATTCAAGGTCAAGCACCATATGAGACCTCCTGATTTTATTTCTTTCTTTTCAGGAACCACTGGAGCAACAAAGGTTAAAAAGGTGGCACAAGCACTGAATGGGAAAAAATTATTTTTGCCACTTTACCGTTGGAAGAGACCCTTCAAAAGCAACACACATGGGAATGTCTTTAATAGGACGTCCAAAACGACGCTGAAACCTCCTTGACAGATGGATTTCAGTCACGTCTCACTGAAGACGAAAAATTTAGCTCTAGCAGAGAGGCAACCCATGCACTTTTTTGTAATTTCTATTTTCATATTTTGTGTATGCATGTTGTAGAGTTTTTAAATTTGTGTGTTATTTTTGTAGGGAAAAGCTCAACCAAAGCATAAGACAAAAGGAATGGTGTTTGGTAAAGATAAGAGAAAATTCATTAGCGATGGATTCTTGAGACGCATCCTAATGAATTTATACTAAGCGAATGACATATTGCGTACATAATTCCGTTGCCTTAATAATTGCTTTGATTTGCTTTTCTGTTTTTATTATCTTTATTTTCGTAGACAAGATCCAGACTTTTTGACATTTCACGATTTCTTTTGTTTTTTTTAGCTAACAATCGTCCTTTGGAAGATACTAGTGCTATTATTACTTACCCTTTTCAAGTTCTATAAATTCAACTCACCATTGCACTTTTGAAGACATCCAGAGTAAAACATGGAAGCCACTTCAAGAAGACGAGTTGAAAACATCTGTGTGTTTTGCGGAACTAGTGTTAGTACTAAGCCACAATACGTAGAAACATCACAGGAATTGGGTCGAGTCTTAGCTGCAAGGAATATGCACTTAGTATATGGCGGAGGCAATCTTGGACTAATGGGGATCGTTTCAAAGGCCGTACAGGAAGGAGGCAGTCACGTTTTGGGAATCATCCCAAAACCCTTGGCGGAGGTAAATCTTATTGGACCATCAAACGGAGATGAACTGATCGTGCCAGGTATGTCTGAACGATTAGTAGAAATGATTAACTGTGCTGATGCTTTTATCGCTTTGCCAGGTGGCTTGGGCACATTGGAGGAAATTTTTATAGTTTTATCTTGGGCGAACCTGAACATACACCAGAAACCAATTGGGCTGTTTAACGTTGTTGGATTTTATGATTTTCTTTGTGTGTTTCTTGATGATGCCCGGAGAAATGGGTTCGTGTCAAAACCTTTAAAAGAACTCCTCTTCACTGCTAGAACTGCTCCGGATCTAATAGACCAAATCTTAGCCTATGAACCACAAGTTGACCCTATCATTTCAAAGATAAATTGGTCCGAGGATGATCGTGGTAAGAGGCGTCGGATTAATCTGGATCTTAACCTTTAATTTCCTGTAGAATTTCAGCTAACCAGGTATTATCTTCTAAACTCTTCTTTTACTGTTTAAGACATTGGGGACAATGTCTCATTTAGGTTGGGGAGGGAATTAGTTGATCAGTACCTTGTTTTTAGTTTGTGTGTTATTTTTATATTTAGTCCAAAATTTTTCGAAAAATACAAAAAAAATAGAAAAATTTTCAAAAATTACAAAAATATTTTGTGTTGTTTTTAGTTTGACTAAAAAGGTGAAATTGGTAAGAGATAGCTGAGTAAGGAGTTTTCACTCCTGAGACATATCTTAAACCATTTTTGAAACAAGTTAGTTTTTGTTTATTTCATTTTAAATTATTTAATTTGTAAATTCTCCATAAAACGGACTAAAATGGATCTTCATATGCTCAGTTGGCAGATATTATCAACATACATAGTGACATACGGACATGAGCTAAAATTGAAAAGTTTTTAATAATCAGTACTCTAGTTTAATTGGAGGAAGCATCTCAAAAAGTGATGGAGTAAAAAAAAAAAACGTCTGAGATCCGAGTTATTAAGTCTGTAAGGGTGTTTTAACACCTAGTGCCCTAAAACCAACTGGTTTGGTAGTCACTAACCCAAAGCTCGTTACATGGATCAAGGATGTTGCAAGAATATATATATCTGAAGTCTGAGTAATTAAGTCCGCAGGGGTGTCTTAACACCTGGTGCCCTAAAGCCAACTGGTTTGGGAGCCATCGACCCAACATTCGCTACATAGACGAAATGTATTGTATATAAATGAAAAAAAATTCAAAAATCAAAGAAAAAAAAATCAGAAAAATGAGAAAAATTATTCCATTGCTACAAAAATGTGTGAATTCCGATAAAACTTTAGGACAAAAATATTACTCTCTTATCAAATGCACTTATGACTGTAGTGGGCAAAAATGAGTTGTTTAATATTTTGTTAGCTGTGTATATGGAGAATGGTAAATATAATCGGAGAATTTACTTATTCAGTAATTTAGAAAGAAACAAAACAACCAATAACTTGGAGTAGAAATTTCACCTGATTAGTCACTAACTTCTTTATTCTCTTTTCGCTTGTCTTTTTGTTTTTGTGTGCATTAGTTTTACTACCTTATTACTTTTGTAAAATGTTTATGGGTATCATTGCTGTAAACCCTCACGAGACTACAACTCGTCTACTAGGGACACCTAGGGGTTTAAAGGCTTGTTGCATATGCTAAATGCAACCGTGATCCCTACGAAAGTGGCTTAGTTAATTTTATTTTTATGTTATTTTATTTTGTGTTTTGCTCGAGGACTAGCAAAATGTTAGGTTTGGAGGGGTGATGAGTGGTAATTATATCACTATTTCCCACTCATTTGACCTAATATTTTACATAGTTTCTTGAGTTTTGTGAATATTTTTATGTGTTTTGTGTTATTTTGTAGATAAATAAAGTTTCATGACACTCTGGAGGTGATTTGGGCCAAAACAGTGAAAATTGGACGAAAAGGGCAAAATGGTCGTTTCTCACGTCGCGACGCCTAACATGCGTCGAACAGTGCTAACGTGCGCCGGGTCCACAATTCAAAATCTGTGAAATTTGACTTTGCTAACGTTCGTCGTGCCATGTGTCACAATCACAGCCGATCTGCTAACGTGCGCCGTGCCCCATGTCATTATCCTACGGTGCTAACAGTCGCCATCGCCACGTGTCGCCACATGTCACTCCACCTGTCTGCCACGTCATCATCCACATCACTGGTTGACCGAGTCAATGTGCCACCTCACCGCCACGTCATCATCAGCCAATCACGAAGTGCCACGTGTCGCAATTCTATGGTGCCGACAGTCACTTTGCCACGTGTTGCCACATGTTGGTTTCTATTAAGGTCCCAAGATCAATAATAAGCATGAAAACATGTGTGAATAACAATTGAGAAGTTGCGGAATACTTACATCGATCGGTTGAGCGACGCGGAGACGAACAAAACTGAAATTCTGCTCGGCAGTGGACTGCTCGAACTCACTGGTTTTGGCGTCCTCCATGGTCTATTTTTGAGCTCCTCGAACAAGCTCCAAGTTTCATCGAATGGTTCCTGACTCATGGGTGGACTTCCCTATCACCTTCGCATGTCTCGTAAGTGTGCTAGCACTTGTGATTTTGCGACAAAATTACACTCTTTGCTTCCCTCACTGCTCACGATTTTTGTTGAAAACCAGTAAGCTTTTGGAGCCCCTGGGCATGAAGTGTAGAGAGAAAGAGAGAAGAGAGATGATGTGTTGGTTTGTGAAATTTGTGTATCTTATACACTAATTTGAATTTCCAATTCATTTCATGTGCATTTGCCTTTCAAAAAGTCAAATAATAAAGGCACCAACCACTTCCATCACTCAATCCATCAAGTTGTCAAGTCACATCACTCAAAGTGACTAATGATTTGACGCTTGATGCGACTAGCGATTTGACGCTTGATTTGACTTGCGTGCCGCACTCGAATTCGAAATGCGAATGCGCTCGCAAATAAACTTGGGCTCGGGTTCGCTAATTCCAAATTAACGAATTTTTCGTTGCGTCGTAATTAAATGATTACGCCTAGCGAAATCTCTATTCACATCACAAACGAATTAATTCTAAATTAATTCGTTCGCCCAAATTAAAATCGAATTTCAATTCCGCGTCGAAATCCAATTTCGTTTAATATATCGAATATATTAATCTTCGATTAATTCCAAATTAATCGTTATCTCTCTTTAAATGATATTTTATCCCAGATAAAATATCTCCGCAATTAATCCAGATTAACTTTTTTTTCTTCTAATTAATCCCAGATTAATTTAGAGTGTGAGTCATACGTCATCGGTGAATCTTTGGGAAGCGACCCATGAGATCCCCGGATATGTTGGCAGTAAATTCGGTCGTCGGACTATCTGAACACGTAAGTACCTCGTACTACGTTTATACCGATTTACAAGACAAGGTTGGCCTCTAGCAAAGCGCCATGCTTACCCAATTCTCCGGAAACATCCTTACAGGAATAAAAGGATCTATATCAGGTGTAGTATACGTAGTATTGCGTATTTCTGTCCAGTATCGGATGATCACGTGCTAGGCATGGGGCTGGAATAGTGTCTGCCCCGTACGAAGCATATGTCGGATGTCTGGAAACTAGTCTCTATAATCGGATAACCTGACCTTGTCATTTTATCCCGATAGCTGCAGCATTTAACAGAACCAGTCCTGTATCCTACGTGACCATCATCTCCATATGACTGGAGTGACATTTCAATCTTGACATCACACCCAACACACTACGATTCTCAATATACCCAGTATTGGCGTACACAGAACATGTTAAAGCCCTGGACGACCGCAACCAAAGTATATTGATTGTCGCAAGTATTAGCGGTGCAAGTCTCAGGTTAAGACCAAATACACCTACCCTGATTTCGGACTTCCATAGACACATAGTCATACTACCAATGGAATTCCGAGGGGGTCTATCCAGAGCGAAGCTTTTCCCGTACCTTCGGTAAAACACAACCTCCTATTACACTTGTATGAGTATCCTATACCCAATATATGAGAACTATGCCGTTGTGCCCTCACAACGCGCACAAGTGTAATACTAGTCTTTTACGCATTTATCGATGTCCAATCTCGACAATGCTCTGACTAGGGATATTTAATGATTTATCCTTCGTGGACTGATACTGTCTCATATCATTCTCCGTCCAGAAACAAATCATAGAGACCTCTAATAATTTATACATCTAGGTGATCTAATCACAAATGATAAGAGTGCAATCTCCTTTGTCACATAGTTAATTTGTACAACAACACAATGATCTGTACAAATAGTGACACTATGGGTCATAATTGTCCAACAATCTCCCACTTGGCCTATAGCCAGTCACTCGAGTGCTTGACACCCGAACTATGTACGGTTGGCTCAAACTGATGAGAAAAGCTTCCGTCAGCGGATTTACATGATTATCATCTGATGCGATTTATTCGATCATCACATTGCCACGATGTATGATCTGAACAAATCAGATGAATATCGAAGTATTATCTAGATCGTTGATGAGACCATTAATTCTTTAGCCTGTGCTATAGCCAGTCACTAGAATTATATCTAATTTAATTGGATTTGTTATCAACCCAAATGGCTTCTATTGCCGCCTCAGCTGCAGCAATAACCCGCATTTTGTTGTTTATTCGGTAACAGTATATTGCTTGGAAGATTTCCAGCTCACTGTACCGTTATTCAAACTGTATAGTACCGTTTTCGACTTATAGTCGTCTTATCGGTTTAGGAAATTTTCTACAGTGATCCCAGTCACTTCAAGTTCTCCATCTCCTCATATTAAGACAGCATCCTTAGATCTCTAAGATACTAACATATGTTCTTAACATCAATCCAGTGACTATCACTTGGATTGGCCTTTTTGTTAATCCATATGCTCAAAGCGTATGAGACACTAGGTCACGTATTTTTCAATGTACGAGTTCTCAGAGAATTTTTGAAAGCCAAGCTTTCGCCGATAGTTTATATGGGAATATCATTTCCAAGAAATGACGTATTATCATTATTTTATAGGACAGCCACTGTCAGTGCGCTCCCACTAACCCTCTTATATACACAAGAATCATTTCTTTTTTGAAATAAATCATAAACCATTATGATTACATCAAAACGATAATTCCTAGAACCTATGCTTGCTTCAATCCAAACATGGATCGAATAACCCGCAAACCTTGTTTGCGAGTTTTAGTACGACAAAACCGACAGGATGTTATAAACATCCTCCAAAAGGTTTCCTTTTCAGGAAAGCGATTTTCTCGTTCAGCTGCCATATTTCATAAATGAAATATGCAGCATTAGCAAGCATTATCCAAATGGATTTACCGTGGCAACAGGTAAAAGGTTGAATCGTAATCAACACAATGTTGATAACGATACCTTTCCGCTAAAAGCCTAGCTTTATACGTTGGTATGTTTCCATCCATGTACGTCTTCCTTGAAGACTTATAGTACCAATATGCACAATGCCTTGCGGTACATCAACTAGTATCCAAACTTGCTTGATATACAAGGAATCCATTTCGGACTCATGACACTTTGTCATAATAGGGAGTCGATACCTTGTATCACTTCCTCATACGTAGTCAGTTGGTATACCTCAATAAGATAAACATCTTTATGAGGTGAGATCAGAAACCCATACCCCAGGTTGTTTTCTGACTCTCTCCGACTACGCGGTTCTTGTGTATTCGAAGATTAATGGTTAGTTTCATCATCCTTGATGAACTATTTGTGTTCCATTAGGATTCGGTGCCTTGAACAATATTACTCCGATTTTCATCGAGTTTTACTATCCTTCCACTTACCACTGCATATCGGTATTCCTCTTAGGAAAACTGCATGGTGAGCAACAATCTTATTGTTCTCTCGTGAGTTGTATAAGTACTATACTTTGGTATCCCTAGGATAACCTACAATTGGCACTTATCCAATTTGGGTTCTAGTTTGGTATCATCCAAACATATGCCTAGCATACCCAAATTCTCAGGAATGTGAAACACGGTTTCTTTCCCGTTCATACCTAATATGAAATCTGTCTAACAGATTTTAATGGAACTTTATTCTAAATAAGTTCTTGCACTGTTTAAAGCTTATCCGTTGAAGGAAATGGTAGCTCAAAGCGACTCATGATTAACCTTATCATGTCAACAAAATTCGGTTTATCCGTTCGGACACACCGTCAAATTGACGTGTTCCGGGAGGAGTCCTCATTGAAAGAATACTTTACTCTTTCAAGTATATAAGAAACTTATTGCTTAAGTATTTTCCATTACGGTCTTACCGTGACGGTCTAATACTTTAGCCGATCTGTTTGTCTATTTCGTGTCGAAACTATAAAAGTTTCCGATTTGTGTTTCAAAAGAAACACATAACCATAACGCGATGCCACATCCGTAAGGTCACGAAATATTCATATCCACATCTAGCCTAGCTAGACATGGGCCCACTTGCTTCACTATGAACTAGGGCTAACAGATCGGTGGTAGTTTCACTTTTTCCAAGTAAATAGTGTTTTAGGCACTTTGCCCAATAAACTAGATTCGTAGACTTTATTTGATTGGAATCAAATTAGTCCGAGTACCCACTCTTCAAAAGTGAGGATATACGATTCTTGTTTAATTGTGTCCCAGACAACAATGCCACAATTAGTTTCATCTGATCAAATCAGTTTGAGCTGTTTGTTTGTCGTATTATATTTTTGAGATTTTATTTATATTCAAAATATAAATTCTGTTATTCACATCTAATGTGTTTATCTTAATATCATCTTTATATAATAAAACACTTTAGTGTTCTAGAATATAAAGGTTCACCCGCAGCGAGTTAAACACTGATATAAAGATAATGTTTCTAGTCAAACTAGTTACATTATAACAGTTTCCTAATTTAAGTACACACCCGAAGGTAGTTCCTAAACTTAGGTACCTGCGGTTAAAACAGCGACTTTCGTCCCGTTTCCAATCGCAGATAATATCTATTGAGGTCAGTATCCTGTTCAAAACAGATTCTGAACATCAATAATATATTTTATGTTTTACACTAAGTATTTAAAATCTAATTTTAATACTAGTAGTGAACATAATGTTGACAAACATATTCAAGTATGAGCCTTGCTCGTCTTCAATTCCTTCATGTCTGCTTTGTCCAAACGGCAGTCACGCTTCCGCGATCCCGTTTGCCACAATCAGGCAGATATTTTGGGATATGTCATTTATCTTCCCAGAAGATTATAATGATTTTGCCTTTGCCAGTTTCAACACTCCAGAAGCCTTTGGCCAAGCCATGGCCTTCTAGAATATCGAAGTAAGGTGTGCCTTGCGCTACTTGTCTAATTGAAAACTTTGACTTTATCTAATTGAGAATAGTCATTAACTCTCCAAGAGTTATGTATTGCAATTTAGTACTTCTAAAATCTGAGTATAGATTCTTTGAAGATCCTTCAATTTCATTATCATACTTTAAGGATCTAATCCTTAGTTCTGATTCAGAAATTAAGGAGTCTACTGCTACAAGCTAAATGGATTAAGCACTAAAGTTATCATCACATAATCTTTCAAAGATTATGCTATACTATTTGCTTAACTCCAGGCTTTAGGCTTAATATGTTATTTTATCAAATAAAGTAACTTATTATTTTCCAGGACCATCCTGAATTTATTCCCAATTTGAAAATTAAACCATTTAAATACATTTTCCCTAGGATTATGTATTAAACGTCAATCTTTCAATTTTATCTTGATTTTAATAGTCCAACTATTTAATCAACGATTTAGGTACTATTTCTTATAATGATTACAATAGTCCAACTATTTAATCAACTATAATTTAAAAGATTAAAATCAATTATATTGATTACTATAATCCAATTATAAAATCAACTATAAGTGAATTGTTTGAATATAGTCCAACTATTTATTAAAAACAACAATTTAATATTAGTCCAACTAACATTTAATATATTTGACGAATGATATTTGAATGAGCGCGTATGGCAAGTAATTAAACGAGTATTGCAAATTCAATTCTTGCCTCCCACTATTTTTCGGCGAGCCTCTAACCCTCTGTCGAGTACTCGGGAAACCGTGTTCCTAGTGGGCTAGGATCCCGTTAAATATCACACAATCTTGACTTTGGCCAACAAATTGTATGACAATTAACTAGGTAGATCTCTAAGATCGATTGGATCCAATCCAATTCCTAGATCCGGTAGGGGGACATCCAAGTCCGAAACATATATCTTATATATGCCAATACATCCAATGTATTACCTAACCTTTTTCCTCTGAATAAACTAAGCCTTGGCTTTGGCACAACAAACTTAGTGATCCCAGTTAAGCGCGACCCATTGACCATGGAAAGCTTCGTAATCAATGTCGATGGACAAGAAGTGGTCTTGACTTTGGCCAACAACCACAACTTGGACAAGACACCAATATGGAACAAAGCTCTCGTGATTCAAACACATCCTCGACGGACAAAGGCCTTGACTTTGGCCAACAAGCCAATGCCAGTCTCGGATCTTGAGTGAGAATCACTCAATGGAAGGAAAGACGCTTAATATTTTGCGAGGGTTTTTCGAGTGCAAATTGGCAACCAATTTATTATCTTTGTTAAGGTCTCATCATCATACACCCTTAAACATGCATTCTAAATACATAATAAAGCGCGTATAAATAAATAATAATGATATGCGGATGGATACTTTACACATTGATCCTAGATCAAATCTCTCACTTTCTCTCTCCCGCTAGCACAAATATTTCTTCTACCCGTTACACTACACTTCTAAAGAAACCTCATTTACATTGAGGGGAATAGGTGAGAAGAGAATACAAAGAAATGATAGGTAATAAGGCTGGACACGCATGTCCAATTAATAAATCGAATTTATTACAACAATTTCTAAAATTGTCCCACCCATCTAATATCCATCCGATATACATTATTCATGCATCGCAACCATGTATTCACACAAGCATGTTATCAATCAATCTAATCCAATTAATTAATCTGATAATTAGTGATCATCCAATGTTCAAACAACGATTTGATTTTGCTAGAGTCAAACTCGTTTTTGCGAATAAGTACTCAAAGTACGAATTCTCGAATTAAATTAAACTACATAATTAAATCCAATTCAATATGCATTTAATTCTAATTCACTATTTAATTCCAAATTAAATATCACACTTTATTAATGAACTTTTACGACTTAAATTCCAAATTTAATCGCAATGGGTCTCAAAGCCCGATTAACGTCCAACGTCAATTTAATTAAAGTCCAATGGGCTTTTAATTAATTTCTTAAGGCGTGGACTTTTGGTCAACTCGGGTCAAACCGAATAATCAAAATCCAATCCGGGAATTACCCCATAAGCCCAGAAATCAATTTAGGCCCATTAGGCCCAATTAAACTTTAAAGGTCCATTAAGTCGCATTTGTGCTTTATGGATGCGATTTTGGGCCGAATTGGATACAATCCAATTTTCCTAAACCTAACTTAGTATTACCAAGCCCATTTAGCCCAATTGCAACATTAAAGCCGAAATCCAATTTTAAGGCCCAAATAATTAAATTCCAAAAATCCAATTTTCCCAATTTAATTACATAAAGTGCATTACACAATTAATTACCCTATTAACATTTTTAAAACATCAATTAACATAACTAATCATGCTTAATTACCACAAAACATGTCCAACATATTTTGATCAAAAATCAAACCCAATTACATGCTATTGATTCTCGACAATTTGGGGATTTAACGTCAGATTCGAATTCAATCCAATTAATTCCACAATCGACATTAAATCATATTCCCGAATGATTTCCAACACATCCAATGATCAAAAATCAAAAATCCCAAGACATTATAGGGCTTCTAACTTTCGGCCAAGCTAAGTATTTTGGGGAAAAATGTTCCAAACAAAAATTTTTCAACAAATTGATCCAATCAATCATCATATAAAACACATTCAAGTATACTTAATCATCCAATTTCATAATTCATGCTCAAAATCAATTTTACCCAAATTTTAAGCCCTAAACATTTCATGCTCAAACCTTGCTCTAGATGCCATTGTTGGTTTCTATTAAGGTCCCAAGATCAATAATAAGCATGAAAACATGTGTGAATAACAATCGAGAAGTTGCGGAATACTTACATCGATCGGTTGAGCGACGCGGAGATGAACAAAAATGAAATTCTGCTCGGCACTGGACTGCTCCAACTCACTGGTTTTGGCGTCCTCCATGGTCTGTTTTTGAGCTCCTCGAACAAGCTCCAAGCTTTGTCGAATGGTTCCACGCTCATGGGTGGACTTCCCTATCACATTCGCATGTCTCGTAAGTGTGCTAGCACTTGTGATTTTGCCAAAAAATCACACTCTTTGGTTCCCTCACTGCTCACGGTTTTTGTTGAAAACCAGTAAGCTTTTGGAGCCCGTTGGGCGTGAAGAGTAGAGAGAAAGAGAGAAGGAGAGATGATGTGTTGGTTGTTGTGTTGTAAATTTGTGTATCTTATACACTAATTTGAATTTCCATTCATTTCATGTGCATTTGCCTTTCAAAAAGTCAAATAATAAAGGCACCAACCACTTCCATCACTCAATCCATCAAGTTGTCAAGTCACATCACTCAAATTGACTAATGATTTGACGCTTGATGCGACTAGCGATTTGACGCTTGATTTGACTTGCGTGCCGCACTCGAATTCGAAATGCGAATGCGCTCGCAAATAATCTCGGGCTCGGGTTCGCTAATTCCAAATTAACGAATTTTTCGTTGCGTCGTAATTAAATGATTACGCCTAGCGAAATCTCTATTCACATCACTAACGAATTAATTCTAAATTAATTCGTTCGCCCGAATTAAAATCTAATTTTAATTCCGCGTCGAAATCCAATTTCGTTTAATATATCGAATATATTAATTCTTCGATTAATTCCAAATAAATCGTTATCTCTATTTAAATGATATTTTATCCCAGATAAAATATCTCCGCAATTAATCCAGATTAATTATTTTTTTCTTCTAATAAATCCCAGATTAATTTAGAGTGCGAGTCATACGTCATCGGTGAATCTTTGGGAAGCGACCCATGAGATCCCCGGATATGTTGGCAGTAAATTCGGCCGTCGGACTATCCGAACACATAAGTACCTCGTACTACGTTTTTACCGATTTACAAGACAATGTTGGCCTCTAGCAAAATGCCATGCCTACCCAATTCTCCAGAAACATCCTTACAGGAATAAATGATCTATATCAGGCGTAGTATACGTAGTATTGTGTATTTCTGTCCAGTATCGGATGATTACGTGCTAGGCATGGGACTGGAATAGTGTCTGCCCCGTACGAAGCACATGTCGGATGTCTGGTGAATAGTCTCTATAATCGGATAAACCTGACCTTGTCATTTTATCCCGATAGCTGCAGCATTTAACAGAACCAGTCCTGTATCCTACGTGACCATCATCTCCATATGACTGGAGTGACATTTCAATCTTGACATCACACCCAACACACTACGATTCTCAATATACCCAGTATTGGCGTACACAGAACATGTTAAAGCCCTGGACGACCGCAACCAAAGTATATTGATTGTCGCAAGTATTAGCGGTGCAAGTCTCAGGTTAAGACCAAATACACCTACCCTGATTTCGGACTTCCATAGACACATAGTCATACTACCAATGGAATTCCGAGGGGGTCTATCCAGAGCGAAGCTGTTTCCCGTACCTTCGGTAAAACACAACCTCCTATTACACTTGCATGAGTATCCTATACCCAAATATATGAGAACTATGCCGTTGTGCCCTCACAACGCGCACAAGTGTAATACTAGTCTTTTACGCATTTATCGATGTCCAATCTCGACAATGCTATGACTAGGGATATTTAATGATTTATCCTTCGTGGACTGATACTGTCTCATATCATTCTCTGTCCAGGAACAAATCATTGAGACCTCTCATCATTTATACATCTAGGTGATCTAATCACAAATGATAAGAGTGCAATCTCCTTTGTCACATAGTTAATTTGTACAACAACACAATGATCTGTACAAATATGGACGCTATAGGTCATAATTGTCCAACACCACGTCAGCATCAATTATTGACAAACTAATCTGAAATCGACACGTGGCGGATAAGAATCTGAGCCGACCAATCAGAAGCCGCCATGTGTCACAATAATTGAGCTCCAACTACATTGCCACGTGTCACCTTATCACCTTATCCAGAATCGCCACGTGTCATCACCTCAGCATGCCACACAAAAAAGCACTGGCGTCGCGACGCCAAAGCCCTTGGCGTCGCGACACTATAAATTCAGCGTGATTTTAGAATTCAAAGCATGCCTTCCTTGAGTTTTGTAAGGACTCTAAGGATTGTATCTTGTGTGTTTTAGTTTTTGTAATTTTAATTTAGCATTTTTACTTTTAGTATTTTTAATTATGCACTTTTACTTTTTATAATAAAATTTTATTTACTATTTTATTTACTTTTTGTTTTGTAGTTAATTTAACGCTGGGGTAAAATGTGAAATATTTAATATAATTATCTAGGTAAATCTCACTTAAATATAATTTTCCGGATTAATTAATGGCTAACTTTATTACACCTATATGGTCGGTCTAAATATAAATTACTTTACTGCCTATATGACTGGTCTTTATGTGACAGATAATTACAGCCTATATGGCTGGTGTAGTTGGACTAAATGGATTACCGCCTATATGGCTGGTTTTAAATGTTTAACATTATTAATTCTTGAGAAAGCAGAACATAAAATAATTTATATTTTATAATAAGTTAGATTCCTAGATAAGAAATATTAAATGTGGATCCTCTAACCCCAAGCATTTTATTTTATTATAGGGAAGTGATGAAACACAATATTCACACTTAATAATTGATTTAATTATTTATTGGGTAATTCGTTAGTTTGTTTATTGAGTCTTAAGCTTAATGCTTCTTGTTGTCTGATCACCAATAAGATTGATGTGGTAAACTTAAAATGAACTAGACATAGGGATTTTAGGTTTCAGTCTTAGATTCAATAGCCCACGATCTTCCTTGAGGATAGATAACCCTTTAATAGATTTCCTTACAGGATAGACATATACCTGTCGGGTGGGGGTAGCCATAATTGGAACTTAATCTTAATGAATCCAGGTAATTTAGTTGACATAGACATATGGTTCAATTAGGTTATACTGGGTATTTGCGTCTGACCATCGACAGAGGCTTTTGCATAATTTCGTGTTCCAGGTTAGCAAACTGATTTATTACACATAAATAAGAGAATCAATTCATCTTTATAATAATGTTGTGTGGAATCACGACCCTAGATCCTTGAGTCTTTTCTTTTATTTTCCTTAGTATTTTCTTTTGAGTGTGTCTTTATTTTAATTAGCAAATCCACATTCAACCAACCAAAAGAAATCAATTCCATTCTCCCTATAATTAGATACCTGTAAATAAATAGTATCAATAATTAATAACAACAGTAAGAATTAAGTCCTCGTGGGATCAAAATTATTATACTACTTGAACGATACGTGCGCTTGCGTTATAAGTGTGTGTGTGGGAACACAGAAACTGGGCGACGCATGCTGTCCTAGGCTCGCGGCCTAGTTGGGAGTACGGAGTAGCCCGCGGGGGACTAAACCGAAGAATAATGGAGTCGCCACCCGGTGTGAACCGGGAAAATGAGATTTAAGGCCGCACTCACCCCTAGCAAGGGAAGACCTCAAACCGTTGGGTTCGGAATGGTCCCTTACTTATGCAACTTGTAATGAAAGGATTTGTGTGATAATTTAATCAAGCTTAAGTAACACTTATTTCCAGGAATATCATGCTTCTAAATTCACATATACAAAATAAAACTTACACCTAAATTTACATACATTTTATATCTAAGATTGCATGCTTGAAAGTACATCAAAGTAGCAGTGAACATACAACTTCATTGGTATATTGTATTCACGAAAACACAAGCACACACATTAATCACACAAGCACACATGTAAACATTTCTCCAAGTGGTACGTGGAATTGTATCCCAAGTACAGACCGCACTACCGTCCATTCGGAATCGGCTACAGAATTTACGTCTGGGTTTCCATCCTATATACCACAAGAAATAATACTCGAATGCTATCAGGTCATGGATATATGAATTGTAATACGTTAAGCCAAGACGAAGGTAAATGATGCAACCCATGGGATAAACATGCTTTTCATTATGATGCTTACAAAGATAAGAATGACTATATGAGACTTCATAATACATGCATGAATGGTATAGCCAGCCTTATGACATGAGGAGTTGTGCTTATGGTAAGCGGCTCAATGGCAGGCGAATTGCGTGAATTGTTTGAGTGTATGGGGACTGTCAACGTGGGGGGCAAGTGTACGTGAAGGGTAGCAATTTGTGAGGCGTGGAGGCTGTGCAGAGGGTTAGGCGTGAACTGTTTACGCGTTTGATTTTCGTGGGGTCTGTGAGGCTGTGGTCTTTGTGTTATCGGTCAGTGGAGAGGGGTTACTGATTTGGGCTTTGATAAGGGACATGTGGCGTTGTCAAGGTGCAGGTTGTGAGTGGGTTTTGGCTATTGGGCAATATGCGTGGCTAAGCGAGAGTGAAGGCTTCGTGTGGCTTGAAGCTTTGCTGAGGGACGTGAACGTGGCCTTTGTGTGGCGAGAGAGATGGGCATTACGGGTTGTTAGGCGAAAGGACTTGTGGCTTTGAAAGGCTTGATGAATGAGCAATTATGAGATGCATGTGTATGGTTTTTTGGTTACGTGATCAGAGGGTAGGGTTTAATTTTATGTTATTTATTTTGGTTCTTGCCGTGGAGTTTTTGAGTGATGAGAGAGCTAGGGGCGTGAAGCTTGATGTGGCTAATGGCTTGAGGCCAATGGCATGTGAATATGGGTACACCAATGACAATAGGTCGAGCCAAGACAGGAATAGACGATGCAATCAAATAGATGAAAGACACGGTGAATATCGTGGTAAAGGTAGCTTTTTAGGCTTTTCTTCCCCCAAAAGGAGAACCTTTTAATCCAACAAAATAGGCCCATGCGCCTTTCGTTACAATATGTACAAAGACAAAGATAACTATATCAAACTTAGTGTGCCCGATTGAACATATCTTGCATTCAACCGAACACACATCAATCGGTGCGGCGAAACATCGTGGTAAAAGATTTTAACCCCTCCAATTAGGGGACCTTTCATCGCACAAACTAAGCCCATGCACTCCATTGCATCATGCATACAAAGAATTAAAGACAATAATATCAAACTTAGTGTGCCCGATTGAACATATCTTGCATTCAACCGAACTTACATCAATCGGTGCGACGAAGCATCGTGGTAAAGGATTTTATCCCCTCCAATTAGGGGACCTTTCATTGCACTTACTAAGCCCATGCACTCGGTTGCATCATGCACACAAAGAATTAAAGACAATAATATCAAATTTAGTGTGCCTGATTGAACATATCTTGCACTCAACCGAACACACATCAATCGGTGCGGCGAAGCATCGTGGTAAAGGATTTTAACCCCTCCAATTAGGGGACCTTTCATCGCACTTACTAAGCCCATGCACTCGATTGCATCATGCATAAACAAGTAACATGCAGAATTCAAATGACAAAAATAAATAAACCAAAGCAACATAAAACAAAAGAAGGTGTCGTTTACTCAAGTGGTATGTGGAGTTGTATCCCGAGTACAGACCGCACTACCGTCCATTCGGATTCCGCTATGGAATTTACGTCCGGGTTTCCATCCGATATACCGCGAGAGTTGACACATCTTTCATTCTATTCCAAGTTCTCAACATACAATATTTCATGGTACATGCATATTTATCTACTCAAAGGCCACAACATGCATTTTTAACATATCAATCATGCGAATAATACTCAATGAATAATAAAGGTAAAACAGAAAACGAATGTGGAAAATACCCTCAGGTCTAACCTTTTAAGTCATCTTCGGACTTGCGTTTCACGGAGATCGGAAGGGGTAAAAGCTCCTTACTCTTCCGGTTCACTAGCTTAGCGTCTTAACTCGTCGTTCCACTATTTTTCTTGCTGTCCGGGCTTCGTTTTGCTGCTGTTTCAGATGCGTCTTCTGCTCACCGTTTCAGGTCTTGTTTTTTTGGTTCTAGGGGGTTGTTGGAAAGACTAAAACTCGGCAAGGGGCTGCTGTTTTTGTCTCGGTTTGGGGCACTATTTCAGGCAGTTCATGGGTATTTTTCCTCACTGTTTAGGGCGATTATGGACTGCTTTTCACGTGGATAATGGCGAGCTGTGGAATTGGGCTTAGTGAAGACGTGATTAGTGGGTGCCAATGGCTACGTGTTGTGCGTGGAGAGTGGCAATGGGTTTACGCATGATGCTGCCGAGAGATGGAATGAGACATGTGAGTGGGTATTTGATGAGTGGTATTATGGCTTACAGTACGTGAATGGCTTGTTTTTAGTGTATGGCGTGATATGCTTATGACGGTTAAAGGGTTATTGTGTAGGGTTTTTTGTTTTTGAATGAGAGAGGAGAGGATGCCGTGTATTGTAATCTTCGAGAGCGGGCTGTGAGCTAGGTTAGTGCATGTTTATATAGAAGATGGCTAGGGTTACTCATTGTCTCACAATGAATAGGATTTGGCATTAAGAGCAAGGATTTGATTTGGTATTGAGCAAGGAAAGTCAAAGATTTGATGGAGACAAGATTGGTTTAGATTAGGAAGTTTGAATATCTAATTTGTGTTGGTTTAGGAATACAATATTTTTTAATTGGTTAGGATTGATTTAATTAGGCATAACATCTTTTTAATTTAGGTATAAAACATATTTGATTTGTTTAAATTAGGCATGATTATATTTTGTGTTTTATTTAATTTGGTAAATGATTTAATTATTATTTTATTTAATTACATTATCTAATTAATATTTAACTTAATATTTGATTTAATTTGGGTGTGTATTAGGTAAATGGTGTGTGGGCCTTGGTGTCGGCGTGTGGGCCTTTGGTTGGTGGGTTTTGTTTGTGTGGGCTAGGTGTGTGGGCTTGCGGGGGTTTTAGGTCAAGGCCAAGGGGCTTGCGGGGGTTTTAGGTCAAGGCCAAGGGGCTTGTGGGGATTTTGGGTCGAGGTTGGGTGGTTGTGAGTGTTTTGGGCCGGGAATAATTTTTTTAAAAACGGAAAACCAACAAGTAACCCGAAGCTAAACCATCGAACTTAATCCGAATATGAGTCAATTCTTAACTCCTCCCTTCCGAGTTCCGTTTCCCACGGCTTCCGCGACTTAAAAGGTAGTGCCTCCAACTGAGACTCATCATCGGGTTTCACATGCAAAAATGCAATGCCTACAGTCGCCCCCACTTTGATGGGACTTGTGCAGTGTGTGACTTTGAACAATCCTATCAAAGTTATGCAATGCATTTTCACTTACCTGGCTCATTTGCTGCCTTGAGCTAAGTTGATGCTGCAGTGGACCTCGATCCTGGGACGCATCCCACTAACTGCACCTGACAACGGGGGCACCTCGACCCAATACCGCTGACAATAGGGACCTCGCCCTGAATGTGATGATGTAGTGGGCACCTCGACCCTGGGTACGCATCTCGACCCGGAACTACAACCGGCAATGGGAGCACCTCGACCCTGGGCACCTCGACCCAACACCGCTGACAAGAGAGACCTCGCCCTCAAACTGATGATGTAGTGGGCACCTCGACCCTGGGACGCATCCCGGAACTACAACCGACAACGGGGGCATCTCGACCCAACACCGCTGACAAAAGTGGGCCTCGCCCATAAGCTGATACTAATATGGGCCTCGCCCCAGACTGATACTGACGTGGGCCTTGCCCTTAACTGATGCTGATGTGGGCCTCGCCCCCAGACGGATACTGATGTGGGCCTCGCCCCTTGGGACTCATCCCCAAGACTGAAACTGCGTTGACGTTGTTCGGCTCGTTTCTGCCACTTTCTCTTTTCTTCGGACCTGCGAACACAAAACAAAAAACAAACACGTAAAGAATGCAATGTTACGTATATGCATGAATGGTTTTCCTACTCCGTTGGGTTAGGTCTTCTACCAATTCCTTGGTGACTACTCAGTCTTCTCTCCCTCAGGCAAAGTACTGCTTCAATCTGTCTACATTGATCGGTTCGGTGAACTGGTTCCCCTCCAAGTCTGATAGCTTCACTGCTCCATTTCCCATTACCTTCCGCACTATGTAAGGTCCTTCCCAGTTAGGTCTGAACTTTCCTCTTGGATCTGTCGTCGACGGCCTTGATTGCTTAAGTACCAAATCACCCTTTCTGATCTTGGTGGGGCCTACCTTCTTGTTGAATGCTCGGGCTAGTCTCTTCTGATACAACTTCATATGATACAAAGACTTCGTTCTCTTCTCATCCAATAGTGCTAACTGATCAAACCTCTGTGTGGCCCATTCCCGTTCCGGTAATTCTGCCTCTGCTAATACCCTCATAGACTGTATTTCCACTTCTACTGGCAATACTGCTTCCATTCCATAGACCAGAGAGTAAGGTGTAGCCCCTGTTGCTGTTCTTACTGATGTTCTGTACCCCCACAAATCATACGGTAATTTCTCAGCCCAATCTCTGCAATTTTCTGTCATCTTGGCTAGAATTGTCTTTATAGTCTTGGTGGCTGCCTCAACTGCCCCATTTGCCTGTGGCCTGTACGGTGATGACTTATGGTGGCCTATCCCATACCTCTGTAACATTGCCTTCGTCTCTCCTTGAAACTGAACTCCATCGTCTGTCACTACATGATGCGGCATACCATACCGACAAATGAGGTTCCGAGCTATAAACTTTGCCATCTGCTTTGCTGTAACATTACGGAATGATTCGGCTTCCACCCACTTTGAGAAGTAATCTACTGCCACTACTATGAAGCGATGCCCATTTGATGCATTCGGTCGAATTTCCCCAATCATATCAATCCCCCATGCTGAGAAAGGCCACGGCTCTGACAACCCGTGCAATTTTGTGAGCGGTAAGTGATTCAAATTACCATGTGCTTGACAGTCATGACAGTGCTTTAACATCTTCGCGCAGTCTGTTTCCATGGTTGACCAATAAAAACCTTGTCTCACTATCTTTCGGGACAGATTCAACCCGATCATGTGCGGACCACATACCCCTGCGTGTATTTCTTCCATTACATGGTGGGCTTCTTCATTTCTCAAACACTTCAACTGAATACCGTTTGCTTGCCTCTTGTACAGTTCCCCTTTCAAAGTCACATACTGGGAAGCTAACTTCTGGATGGCTATTCTGTCTTTTCTGCCTGCCCCTTCCGGGAGTTCACCATGTTCCAGATACCTCTGAATATCATAATACCAAGGTATAACGTCATCGACCTCAACTTCCAGAATTCTTTCTATCTCATAAACAAGTTTGTTTGCTGTTGTCAGTATCAACGGTCTCATTACTAACTTTTCTGGATTTTCCCAAGTTGCTGCAAGTGTAGCCAATGCATCTGCCATCTGATTCTCTTCTCTCGGTAAGTGCTGAAACTTACACTCGGAGATAACCTGTGCCAACTTTCTGAGGTAAAAAGGTAAGGTTTCAACCGTTCTTCTTTCAATTCCCATTCTCCTCGCATCTGCTGGACTACCAACATAGAATCTCCGTAGACTTCCACACTCCCGGCCTTTAAGGCTATCAATGCTGTCAAACCAAAAGCACATGCTTCATACTCGCCATGTTATTAGTCACTCTGAATGTAAACCTCTTGGCCAAAGGCAAAGTCTCTCCTTCGGGGGTCACTATCACAATCCCAATTCCAGCTCCCTTGTAATTCACTACTCCATCAAAATACATCTTCCATCTCTGAACTGTTATTGCTAGGATCTCTTCATCTGGAAATTCAAACTTATACTGATCCCCCTCAACAGGTTGCAATGCCAGAAACTCTGCTACTGCTCGACCTTTGATCACTTTGGAGGTGAGATACTCAATGTCAAACTCTGTCCGCAATACCAACCATCTGCCCAATTTTCCCACTAGTGAAGGCACCGAATGAAGATATTTCAGAGGATTTTCCTTTGCCACTACCTGGATATTGTAAGACTGGAAATAATGCCGCAACTTTCTGGAAGCCCATACCACTGCAAGACAGATCTTCTCAACTTCCTGATATCGAGCCTCATACGGGAGCATCTTCTTACTCAGATAGTAAAAGGCATGTTCTACCCCTGTCTTATCTGCTTGTACCGTCATTGCCCCCAGTGCTTCTGATTCTAAGCCAAATACAATACCAACAGTCTTCCCGGTCTCGGAGGTTTCAATACAGGAGGCTTTACCAAGTACTCTCTGATTTTGTCGAAGGCTGTCTGACACTGTTCATTCCATCTCACTGGCTGATCTTTTCTCAACAGTTTGAAGATAGGTTCACATACTGACGTTAACTTGGCGATGAACCGACTGATGTACTGAATTTTTCCCAAGAATGCTCTGACTTCTTTTTCTGTCTTCGGTGCAGGCATTTCTGTGATTGCCTTGATCTTTTCGGAGTCTACCTCTATTCCGCCCGTTCCCACTGTATGACCAAGCAATTTCCCTGATGTCACCCCAAACACACATTTCTTAGGGTTTAGCCGCAGGTTGTATCTGTCAACTCTCTGAAGAAACCTTTCCAGTGCTTCAATATGCCCAACCCTTGTCTCTGATTTCACCATCATGTCATCTACATACACCTCAATCTCTTTATGCATCAAGTCATGGAAAAATGCAGTGGCCATCCGCTGATAAGTAGCTCCCGCATTCTTAAGCCCAAACATCATTACCTTGTAACAATAAGTACCACACTCAGTAACAAATGCAGTCTTGTGTTTATCTTCCTCAGCCATGAGAACCTGATTGTAACCTGAAAACCCATCTGCAAATGAATACATAGCGGATAAAGCCGCGCTATCAACCAGAACATCTATATGCGGCAAAGGAAAATCATCTTTCGGACAAGCTTTGTTGAGATCTCTGTAGTCTACACACATTCTGACCTTCCCATCTTTCTTTGGCACTGGCACTATATTAGCCAACCACTCTGGATATTTTACTACTTTCAGGAACCCCACATCTATCTGTTTCTTAACTTCCTCTCTGACTTTCTCAGCCCATTCTGGTCTCATCCGTCGGAGTTTCTGTTTTACTGGCCTCATATTCGGATAAGTTGGTATTGTGTGCTGGGCAATGTTTCTGTCTACCCCTGGCATGTCCTCATAGGACCAAGCAAATACTTTGGCATATCTGACCAACACTTCTTCTAGTTTCTCCCTCTCTTCAGAGGTAACTTCACTTGCAATCAGAATTTCCTTGGGTTCTCAAGCGTACCCAAGTTAAATGCAGTAGTTCTGGCCGAACTGATATCAAATATGCTTGATTCGTGCAGAGTAAATGGAAATGACTCAGGCAAGTAAGCAAAAGAAATGTCTTTATTATTGGATAATGCGGAAGTACATTGAAACAAATCAGGAAGGTAAATGTCTTCATCATCTATAAATACTTCTTCCTCTGCAATCAGTCTTCCTCAGGCTTTTCGTCTTCTCCCAGAGTCAGAATCTCCAACTTCATCAATTCTTCCTCCCAATTCTCTGCTTCCACAGCTTCGTTAGTCAGCGGTTTCTCACCTAACAAATCCTGGAAGATCTCAAATCCAGGCACCACAATCCCATTAACTTCCACAGGTTCAGGCTCCCCTTGATATCCCGAAGCATTCACAAAACATTCCATCAGTTTCAGGCCCCTTTTCTTGACCTTCGGCTTTTCTTCATCAGATTTGTACCCCAAACCTTTCCGAGTGGTCTGTCCTATGAAATCTGGCAATTTTGAACCTTCGCCCGGTTCAAACTTCATTTTTTTCATGATCATAGCCACCCTAGGATCCACCCATTCCTCAAAAGTAGCTGACACCTGAAACCTTGTGAAAGATTGTATCTCCAAGGCAGCCACGGCATTATCTACCTCAGCCCGGATGGTAACAACTTCTCCCTCATACGGGAACTTGATCATCTGATGCAAAGTGGAAGGCACGCCCCCAAGTTTGTGAAACCAAGGCTTTCCCAACAATAAGGCAAAAGTGGCTGGGATGTCCAACAATGTAAACTCGACTTCATCTTCAATAGGGCCTACCTTGACCATAGCCATAAAAGTACCCTCAACTCCCATTTTACTGTCATCATAAGCCTTAATAGTCATGCTGGAGGGGTCCAAGTCTGTTGCTTTCATACCCAATCTCGCCAGAATTTTCAACGAGCACACATTGATGGACGAACCGTCATCCACCATCATACATGAAGTTTTCTTGCCCCTCACTTCGGCCCTGATAAATAGAGGCCTATTATGATTTCTTCCCTCCGCCGGGAGTTCATCCTCAGAAAACGATATATGCAAAGCTTCTTTCTGAACTGACCCAACAAACATTGCAGGGTTGGCGTCTTCCGGTACCACAATCTTGCTCAAGGCCTCAACCATGGCCTTCCTATACTCTCGAGATGCACATAACAGTTCCCAGATACTCACTTGTGCTCTAGTCTTCCTCAATTGCCTCAGCACTATATCCCCCTCAGTATTTTCTGCAGTCTCAACCACTTCCCTACCATCTGTCAAAACTTCCTTACCATTTTCTGCCATATCATTGTAAAAACGACCGCTGCGCGTCATTCCCCTTACTTCTTCCTCATCACTACTAGAGAAATCAAGCCTAAAGCTTTTCCCCTGCTTTGTCTCATCTTCACTAGTACTATCCCAGATTCCAAGGCAAAAAGCTTGAAGGTTAAAGGATTTTAGGACAAGGTCTTCTGGGAGGCCAGAATTGATCATATAGGCTGGTGGTGGTACGGTACGGTAATTGGGTAAGGGGTTTATGTGTGTGTCAGGCTGTTCTGTTTCTGGGTCACGTATTTTCTTGGAGTCTATCATGTCTTGGATTTCATGGCGAAGTCGGGCGCAATTATCGGTGTCATGGACCTTTTGTTGGTGAAAGTGACAGTAAAGGCTTAGGTTATAATGTGGTGGTGGGGGATTGGGTAATGGTTTGGCTTCTAGGGGTGATAGAAGTCCTTGTCTCTTCAATTTCTCCAATACCTTGGACAAGGGCCTACCCAAGTTGGAGAATCTCCGGTTCCGGATAGCGGCAATCTCAGCAGAAATGGGCTTTGTTCCCGATGTCCCCCCAATGGGCCTCCTGTTCAGACCATAGAATTTTCTATTCTCGGCTTCTTCTTCTTCAATATCCATGACAGTTTCCCTCAACTGCCGAAAATCAGTAATCATGGAGGTCATCCTCCTTAACTTCCCATAGTTGGAGGGCTTGGTGCCCTTGATGATCATTTTAATCTAGTCCTTCTCCGAGGGCCTAGTCTGCATTTTCAACAACTGACCCCTCCATCGGTCCACTTACTCCTTAAAACTCTCCTCCGATTTCTGCTTAATATTTTCCAGATCGAGGAGTGACAGATCGATCTCTAGGTCAGTGACATACTGCTTTAGGAAAGCATCAGCCAACTCTCTCCAATCTTCCTTCACTTTCTTCTCCAAACTGTGGTACCACACCACGGGAGCTCCTTCGAGCGACATTCCAAACATCTTCTGCACTTGGTGCTGAGATTGGCCAACTGAACTCATGACTGATACAAACTGTCAGAGATGCACCCTCGGATCCCCATTCCCATTAAACTTAGCCATATCAGGCATCTTGAACTGTGCCGGCAACTGTTCCTCGAAAGTCACTGTGTCATAATCCAGCAAATCCTCATTCTTACCCCTCATCTTGCGGGTAACCGACTCAACCTGATCCCGAAGTTTCTGTAACTCTGAATGAGACCTAGATACTCTGCCTGCTGCATACTCTGCCATATCATCATCAAAAGTGGGGATATCATCCCCCAACCCATTCGGAGGCTCCTCACGCCTCACATTCTCAGAAATTCCCCCAGCACGGGGCACAGCCATACCAGCCACAGCAGTAGTCAAAGCTTGCAACTGTTCAGTGACCTTGGCGAGACTGTTCTCTAACTGATCCCTCGGGATACCTCATTACCAGATTCACTCTTGACTGTTACTGTTCTTTTAGTGAGTCTTGTCCCTTCTCTAACCCAAATGGTATCTATGATGTCTTTTGAGACATAGATGGTGTTAACATGATATATGTATGTATGAGGTGCATGTAACATATATAACATACTAAATCAATAAATTTCAACAAACATCCCAATCAGCCCGTTATCATTTTAGAATCTTTCGGGCTAATTGTCATAGGAGTGAACCCATCCCAGTTTAAATGGCCCAACGAGTTCACATCTCATGACAAGGAGCCCAACTAAATCCAAATGGTAATGTTCCGAACACAAGCACAAAGTGGCCCATCAACACTTAGACGCCTTTGGCCCAATCGTCATGAAATACGTTCTTGTCCCAGTTTAAATGGCCCAACAAGCCCATATCCCATGACAAGTGGTCCAAGTGGATCCAAACGACGATGTTCCCAAACACAAGCATAGAATAATGATAATGCAAACATAACGTAATAATTTCTACATAATGGCCCATCAACATTTCAGAAGCTTTGAGCCTAAACGTAATAAGGTACGAACTCGCCCCAATTTAAATGGCCCAGCAAGTCCGCATTTCTGACAATAGTCCAACTGCATCCAAATGAGGATGGTCCACAAGCACATACTCAAGTAAATAATTGTTACTTTAGCCAACCCGATCTATGGGTGGGTTAGCAAGAGTATAGACAAAGGCTCTCACACCGGCAAAGGATGACCCACAACTAGGTCTCCCCACTCAAGGGTTCGAGCGACCAAGTGAGCGCACCCTTTTTTATACACTAAGGTACGTGCCAATGAGCTATGGTGTGTGACGGACTGTCAAATGGATTTCCCGTTGTAGATTCCCCAGAGGGAAGGTGGAGCAAGGCTCACTAAATACCCAAGCCTCTTAGGCTCTTATCGCTTGGTGTCAGGAATAAACAACGAGTCCTCCAAATTAGTCCATCACAATAGGCTACGAGTAGATGCTATCTAGGTGCCTTCACAGCTTTTCCTTCTAGAAAGGTAGTGAATGAAGGAAACACCAAACCATTACCTAGCCTCAAAATGCCTTTGATTAAACCCCACTTTATATCCACTATAGACACAGTCAATTAAAATATAAATCCAAAAATCACAAGACAATATTTCGGGGCCGATTCTCTATCCACAGTGGAGTCGCCAGACTGTGGGAACACAGAAACTGGGCGACGCATGCTGTCCTAGGCCACAGCCTAGTTGGGAGTACAGAGTAGCCCGCGGGGGACTAAACCGGAGAATAATGGAGTCGCCACCCGGTGTGAACCGGAAAATGAGATTTAAGGCCGCACTCACCCCTCGCAAGGGAAGACCTCAAACCGTTGGTTTCGGAATGGTCCCTTACTTATGCAACTTGTAATGAAAGGATTTGTGTGATAATTAATCAAGCTTAAGTAACACTTATTTCCAGGAATATCATGCTTTTAAATTCACATATACAAAATAAAACTTACACCGAAATTTACATACATTTTATATCTAAGATTGCATGTTGAAAGTACATCAAAGTAGCAGTGAACATACAACTTCATTGGCATATTGTATTCACGAAAAACACAAGCACACACATTAATCACACAGCACACATGTAAACATTTTTCCAAGTGGTACGTGGAATTGTATCCCAAGTACAGACCGACTACCGTCCATTCGAATTGGCTACAGAATTTACGTCTGGGTTTCCATCCTATATACCACAAGAAATAATACTCGAATGCTATCATTTCATGGTATATGAATTGTAATACGTTAAGCCAAGCCGAAGGTAAATGATGAACCCATAGGATAAACATGTTTTCATTATGATGCTTTAAGATAAGAATGACTATATGAGACTTCATAATACATGCATGATGGTATAGCCAGCCTTATGTACATGAGAGTTATGCTTATGGTAAGCGGCTCAATGGCAGGCGAATTGCGTGAATTTTTGAGTGTATGGGGATTGTCAAGTGGGGGGCAAGTGTTGGAAATCTAATAACCATGTCCCAAGATCAAAATCAAGCAAAATATATATAAGAATGAACAAGATTGAAGTAAGGGCGGAAACAATACTCACAAAAGCCAAATGTGGATGCAATGGATGAAGCAAAAATGCTCCTTTGTGCAGTGAAGATTTCGGCCAAGCAGTAAGGAGAAGCTCCAAGCTTTGTTTGATCCTTCCAAGCTCTAAGATGAGTTTCCCATATCACCTTGTATGATCCCTTGTTGGTGCTAGCCAAAGATGTGTTTTTATGTTCCAAACAAACACAAATTCTTCAAGCCTTTTGCTACAAAACCTGAAAATTGGAGAGCCAAAACTGTGACAGTTTCGGTAATGAGAGAGGGAGAGGAAGATCTGATTTTTTTGTCTCAAAATCAATTTATATTTATGTTATAATTATATTAAATAATAATATAAATATAACACAAACCATGCAAGCACTTAGAGTGTCTAACACTCAATTTCCATGCATTATCTTTGAGTGCTTTGTACACTATCTTCATGCATTGTATCTTGATTAAAAAATACAAATAATGACAAGTGTCATGTGGGCCCCACACATTTCCAAATGAAAGTGGGCCCACGTGCACTCACGCGTTCGGGTTCGATATTTCCGAAATATCGAGCTTACGTCGCGACGTTAATTAAATCGAATTTAAATAAATAATTGCGCCTAGCGAATTTATTATTTACGTCGCTAACGAATTAATTCTAAATTAATTCGTTTGCCCGAATTAAAATCTAATTTCATTTCGCGTCGAAATCGAATTCCGTTTATTATATCGAATATAATAATTTTACGATTAATTCTAAATTAATCGTTCTCTCTCTCTTTATACAGTACTTTATCCAAGATAAAGTCTCTCCGTAATTAATCCAAGATTAATCGAGTTTGAATCATACGTCATCGGTGAATCTTCGGGAAGCGACCCAAGAGACCTCTAGATATGTTGGCAGTAAATCCGGTTGTCGAACTATCCGAACACGTACGTACCAAGTACTACGTTTTTACCGATTTACAAGACAAGGTTAGCCTCTAGCAAAACGCCATGCCTACCCAATTCTCTAGAAATATTCTTACTGGAATATTAGATCTATAACAGGCGTAGTATACCGTAGTATAGTGTATATCGAACCAGTATCGGATGATCACATGCTAGGGCTGGGGCTGGATAAGTGTCTGCCCCGTCCGAAACACATATCGGATGTCAAGCAACCAGTCTCTTTGAATCGGATAATCCTGACCTAGTCATATTATCCCGATGGTTGCAACCATTATAGAGTACTAGTTCTGAATCCCTCGCGATCATCATCTCCATATGTCTGAAGTGATACTTCCATCTTGACATCACATCCAATACACTACGATTCTCGATAAACCCAGAAGAGATGTACACAGAACCCGTTAAAGCCCTGGACCACCAAAACTAAAGTTTACCGATCGTCGTAAGTACTAGCGATGCAAGTCTCAGGTTAAGATCATATGCACCTACCCTGAAGCGGACTCCCATAGACACGCAGACATACTACCAATGGGACTCCGCGGGGTCTATCCAGAGCGAAGCTGTTTTCCGTACCATCGGTAAAACACAACCTCCTACCGCACTTGCATAAGTATCCTATACTTAAATATATGAGAACTATGCCGTTGTGCCCTCACAACATGCACAAGTGCAGTACTAGTCTATTCCGCATTATCGATGTCCAGTCTCGATAATACTACGACTAGGGATATTTAATGATTAAACCTTTATGGATTGATACTGTCTCATATCATCTCAATCCGGAACTAATCATAGGGACTTTTACCATTTATATTTCTAAGTAAATAAATTACAAAACGGTAAAAGGCAATTTCATTACTACATAGTTAATTTTGTACAATAATACAATATCATTTACAAAATAGTGACGCTATGGGACATTACTGTCTAACAATCTCCCACTTGGCCTATAGCCAGTCACTCAAGCATCTAATACCTGAACTATGTACATGTCGCTCAAACTTTTCCCGAGGAATAGCCTTCGTCAGCGGATCTGCAATATTATCCTCTGATGCGATCTTCTCGATCTTCACATCGCCACGATGTATGATCTCTCGAATCAGATGGAATCGTCGAAGAACATGTTTGGATCGTTGATGAGACCTTGGTTCCTTAGCCTGTGCTATAGCCCCGCTATTGTCACAATACAATGGAACGGGCTCAGCTGCTAACGGAACTACTCCTAATCCAATTAGGAATTTACGGATCCAAACTGCCTCTTTTGCTGCTTCAGCTGCTGCAATGTACTCCGCTTCAGTTGTTGAATCGGCAACAGTATCTTGCTTGGAAGATTTCCAGCTCACTGCTCCGTTATTCAAGCAAAATATGTACCCGGTTTGCGACTTAAAGTCGTCTCTGTCGGTTTGGAAACTTGCATCAGTATACCCAGATACCTCAAGTTCTCCATCTCCATAGATTAAGAAAACATCCTTAGTTCTCTTTAAGATACCTAAGGATACTCTTAACCGCCATCCAATGATCCTGTCCTGGATCGGCCTGATATCGACTACACATGCTCAAAGCATAGGACACATCAGGTCGTGTACATATCATGGCATACATGATCGATCCGACTGCCGAGGCGAACGGAGTCCGACTCATGTTGTCTCTCTCATCTTGTGTTTTTGGACACATGTCCCTAGATAGATAGACGCCATGTGATGTTGGCAACAGTCCCCTCTTGGACTGATCCATGTTGAATCTCTTCAACACTTTATCAATATATGTACTCTGGGAGAGTCCAAGTAGCTTTCTAGATCTATCCCGGTAGATCTTTATTCCTAGAATAAAAGCTGCTTCTCCCAGATCTTTCATGGAGAATTTCAATGAAAGCCAAGCTTTCACCGACGTTAACATGGGAATGTCATTGCCTATAAGCAATACATCGTCGACATAAAGGACAATAAAAGTCAGTGCACTCCCACTAACCTTCTTATATACACAAGGATCATCTACGTTTTGAATGAAATCATATTCTTTTATGACCTCATCAAAACGTTGGTTCCATGACCTCGATGCTTGCTTCAGTCCATAAATGGACCGATTTAACTTACAAACCTTGTTTGCAAGTCTTGGTGTGATAAAACCGTCAGGTTGTTGCATATAAACATCCTCCAACAGGTTTCCGTTAAGGAAAGCGGTTTAACGTCCATCTGCCATATTTCGTAATCGTAATATGCAGCTATTGCAAGCATTATCCGAATGGATTTAATCATGGCAACGGGTGAGAAAGTTTCGTCATAATCAACTCCAAGTTGTTGACGATACCCCTTCGCTACAAGCCTAGCTTTGTACGTTTGAACGTTGCCATCCATGTCTGTCTTCTTCTTGAAGACCCATTTGCATCCAATAGGCTTTACGCCTTCTGGTGCATCAACCAGTGTCCAAACTTGGTTGGTATACATGGAATCCATTTCGGCCTTCATGGCCTCTTGCCATAAAGTGGATTCGATACCCTGTATCGCTTCCTCATACGTAGCCGGTTCAGTATCCTCAATAAGATTAATATCTACATGAGGTGAGATCAGGAATCCATACCTCTCAGGTATTACCCTGACTCTCTCCGACCTACGTAGCCCTTGTGTAATTGAAGATTGTGGTTCAGTCTCATCCTGGATGGACTGTTCATGTTCCGTTCTAGATTCAATGCCAGGAACAGTATCACTACGACTTTCATCGAGTTCTACTTTCCTCCCACTAACCACTGCATTTAGGAATTCCTTCTCAAGGAAAACTGCATGTAGTAGAGCAACAAATACTTTGTTCTCTTTTGGGTTATAGAAGTAATATCCTTTGGTTTCCTTAGGATATCCAACAAATAGGCATTTATCTGATTTGGGTTCAAGTTTGGTACCTTCCAAACGTTTGACGTATGCCCAGCAACCCCAAATCTTCAGGAATGAGAAACCTGGTTTCTTTCCTGTCCATATCTCATACGGAGTCTGTTCAACAGACTTTGACGGAACCCTATTCAAAATAAGAATTGCACTTTCTAATGCATGTCCCCAGAAGGATATAGGTAGCTCAGTGCGACTCATCATCGACCTTACCATGTCCAGCAAGGTACGGTTTCTCCGTTCAGACACACCATTTAATTGTGGTGTTCCAGGAGGAGTCCATTGTGAAAGAATACCATATTCTTTCAAGTAATCTTGAAACTCATTACTTAAGTATTCGCCACCACGGTCCGACCGTAATGTCTTAATACTCTTGCCTGTTTGTTTTTCAACTTCGTGTCGAAACTCTTTGAATTTCTCAAAAGTTTCCGACTTGTGCATCATTAGATACACATAACCATAACGTGATGCATCATCCGTAAAGGTTACGAAGTATCGATATCCACCTCTAGCCTGGCTAGACATGGGCCCACAAACGTCACTATGAACGAGGGCTAACAGTTCAGTGGCGCGTTCACCTTTACCACTAAAAGGTGATTTAGGCATTTTGCCTAACAAACAAGATTCGCAGACGTCATATGAATTTGGATCAAATCCGTCCAAGTACCCACTCTTCGAAAGTGTGGATATGCGAGTCTTGTTGATGTGTCCCAGACGACAATGCCACAAATAAGTTTCTTCTTTTGGATTACTCATTTTGAGCCTTTTGTTTGTTATTTTACATTTTGGAGATTCATTTATATTCAAAATATAAAGACCATTATTTGCATCAGCACTGCAAATTCTGCATCATTCATATATAAATAACACCTGGTGTTTTTAAATACAAAAGTGTACCCGGTTGGGTTAACAAAGATACAGAAATAATATTCCTAGTTAAACTAGGAACAAAATAACAGTCATTTAGTTTAAGTACATGCCCCGAGGGCAGTTCCAAAACAAAAGTGCCTACGGCCAAAACAGCAACAGAAGTTCCATTTCCAACTCGTAGATCAACCTCCCCCGAAGCCAGTCTCCTGCTATCATGCAGATCCTGCACATCAGTACAAATATGAGAACCACAGCCAGAATCAAAAATCAATTTTTATTAAGACTTGAAGTAGTCATATTTATCTCAATAACAAACATACCTGAGGCCGGTGCCTTGCCCGCCTGTATGTCCTCCTTATGTCCCTTGTTCATGCGGCAGTCACGCTTCCAGTGACCTTTCTTGCCGCATTTCAGGCAAACATCTTGAGACTTGTCCCTTGGCTTCCCAGAAGCCTTTGTTGACTTGGCCTTGCCTTTGTTCTTATGCTTCTTCTTCTTAACACCCCCAGTTGCCTTGAGCCCAGCTTTCGGCGTTTGAGATGTTGTTGCAAAGTGCGCCTCGCGCTTGTTGCCTTTCAGAAGTTCTTTCTCTGACTCCTTGAGAATTGACAACAACTCTCCAAGAGTGTCATCCGAATTCATCAGTTTGTAGTTGATGACAATCTGTTTCCAAGTATCGGGTAGTGACTGTAGAAGTACATCTATAGCCAGCTCAGACTCCAAGACTATACCCATACAAGCCAGTTCATCAATATCGGCTATCATTTGAGTCCCATGGACCTCAACAGAACTACCATCAGTCATACGGGTGCGAAAGATCCTCTTCACCAACTCGTACCTCGCCATCCGCTTATTAGTGCGGTGAAGATCTTGCAATCTTGCCATCATATTATAAGGATCCAAGTCCCTATTTTGGCGACGAAAGTGTTGAGTCATTGAAGCAAGCATAATTGACTGAGCCGTGTCACAATCATCACTGTGAGTTTTCCATAACTCCAGCTCAAGTGGCTCAGTGGGCTTAGGCCCGAGAGGTCTCTGAATCGTATACAGTATCCTCTCCGCCCCAAGGACTATCCTTAGGTTCATTTCCCAATCAGCAAAGTTTGTTCCCTTAAAGACATTGTCACCCATGATAATGTCACGGACATTTACCTTGCTAGCCATCTTAACTACGATAGTCCAACTATCTAGTTAACGATAAAATGGGTACAGTCAAACTGTTACAAGAAAAATAACATTTTATTAGTCCAACTAATGTTAAAAATTGACGAAATAAATTTTGTAAGCGCGTAAAGCTAAGTATCTGAATGAAATTGCAAACTCAATACTAGCCTCCCACTATTTTCTACAAGTCTCTAACCCTCTGTTGAGTACTCGGGAAATCCAATTTCCTAGTGGGCTAGGATCCCGTTAAATAACACACAACCTTGACTTTGGCCAACAAGTTGTATGATATTTAACTAGGTAGATCTCGAAGATCAATTGGATCCCATCCAATTCCTAGATCCGGTAGGTGGACATCCAAGTCCGAAACATATATATCTAATACATACGTCAATGTATCCAATACATTTTCCTAACCATTTCCTCTGAATCAACTAAGCCTTGGCTTTGGCACAACAAACCTAATGATTCCAGTTAAGCGGGACCCATTGACAAGGAAAGTTTCGTAATCAATGTCGATGGACAAGAAGTGATCTTGACTTTGGCCAACAAATCACAACTTGGACAGGACACCGATGTGTAACAAAACTCTCATGATTCAAACACATCCTCAATTGACAAAGGTCTTGACTTTGGCCAACAAACCAATGCCAATTTCGGATCTTGAGAAAGAATCATTCAACGGAAGGAAAATCGCTTAATATTGTTTGAGGGATTTTTCGCGTAATTGGCAACCAATTAATTTATCTTTGTTAGGTCTCATCATCATACACCCTTAAGCATGCTTCTAAAACATCATAAAGTGCATAAAGTAAAGTAATAGTGATATACGGATGGATATATAAACAACTTGTTCCTAGAACAAATCACTCCCTTTCCTCTCCCCGCTAGCACTATTCTACTTCTACCAAATTACATAATACAATAAGAGAAACCTCATTTACATTGAGGGGAATTAGGTGAGAAGAGAATACATAGAGATAAAGAGACAAGGCTGGACACGCAGGTCCAATTTATAAATTCCAAATTTACAATAATTTCTAAAATTACCCTTCCCTTCTAATATCCATCCGATATGCACTATTCATACAACACATCCACATTCATTCATTCATTCAAGGCATGTTATACAACCAATCAAATCCAATTAATTAGTCTTTAATTAGGTGACAATACAATGTTCAAACAATTGTTTGCATTTGCGCGAGTCCAACTCGTTTTGAGAATAAATACATATGTATGAATTCACGAATTATATCGAACTACTCGTTAAATCCAATTTAAGTCGTATTCAATACTAATCCTATTATTTAATTCTAAATTAAATATTACACTTTTATTGTGCTTTTATAACTTAGATTCCAAATCTAGTTCTATTGGGTCTCAAAGCCCAACTAACATCTAATGTCCGTTTAATTAAAGTCCGATGGGCTTTCTATTGATTTCATTAGGCTTGGGCCTTGGTCAATGTGGGTCAAACCCAATTTCCAAGCCCAATAAGGAATCACCCTCATTTGCCATAAAACCAATATCAAGCCCATAAGGCCCAATTAAACATAAAAGCCCATTTATTACATTTGGACTTAAATGGTGTGATTTAGGCCCATTTTGGATCCAATCCAAATGGTCCAAATCTACTTGGCCCAACCAAGCCCATTTATGACCAAATATAATAGTTTTAGGCCCAATTCCAATTTAAGCCCAATTAACTAAATTTTAAAATTCCAAATTTTATAACTTAATTAATTAAAGTGTATGTTCATGATTAATCCTTTAAATCAATATTTCCAAAATATCAAATTAATCTATTAATCATATTTTTATCTTAAATACATGTCCAACATTATTTAATCAAAAAATCAAGTCCCTAATATGTCATCAAGCATTCGGCCAAGGTGTATAATATGGTTCCGATTTCGTTTTCAATCCAATCAAGTCACAAATGATCATCTCCATATTATTTCAAGTCATCCAATGTCTTAAAATTAAAAAATCATCTAGTCCTCATGCTTGCATGTATTCGGCCAAGCCACTTTGGGGTTGGAAAAATTAATCCAATTTATTTTCCATGAAATTGATGATGTATAATCCATTTTAACATACATCTAAGCATATTCAACCAAGCAAACTCATCAAATCATGCTTCAAACAATTTTCCCCAAATAACATCCTAATATATTTGCATGCATTTTTAGGCTCAATGATACCATTGTTGGAAATCTAATAACCATGTCCCAAGATCAAAATCAAGCAAAATATATATAAGAATGAACAAGATTGAAGTAAGGGCGGAAACAATACTCACAAAAGCCAAATGTGGATGCAATGGATGAAGCAAAAATGCTCCTTTGTGCAGTGAAGATTTCGGCCAAGCAGTAAGGAGAAGCTCCAAGCTTTGTTTGATCCTTCCAAGCTCTAAGATGAGTTTCCATATATCACCTTGTATGATCCCTTGATGGTGCTAGCCAAAGATGTGTTTTTATGTTCCAAACAAACACAAATTCTTCAAGCTTTTTGCTACAAAACCTGAAAATTGGAGAGCCAAAAACTGTGACAGTTTCGGTAATGAGAGAGGGAGAAGAAGTTATGATTTTTTTTGTCTCAAAAATCAATTTATATTTATGTTATAATTATATTAAATAATAATATAAATATAACACAAACCATGCAAGCACTTAGAGTGTCTAACACTCAATTTCCATGCATTATCTTTGAGTGCTTTGTACACTATCTTCATGCATTGTATCTTGATTAAAAAATACAAATAATGACAAGTGTCTTGTGGGCCCCACACATTTCCAAATGAAAGTGGGCCCACGTGCACTCACGCGTTCGGGTTCGATATTTCCGAAATATCGAGCTTACGTCGCGACGTTAATTAAATCGAATTTAAATAAATAATTGCGCCTAGCGAATTTATTATTTACGTCGCTAACGAATTAATTCTAAATTAATTCGTTTGCCCGAATTAAAATCTAATTTTAATTTCGCGTCGAAATCGAATTCCGTTTATTATATCGAATATAATAATTTTACGATTAATTCTAAATTAATCGTTCTCTCTCTTTATACAGTACTTTATCCAAGATAAAGTCTCTCCGTAATTAATCCAAGATTAATCGAGTTTGAATCATACGTCATCGGTGAATCTTCGGGAAGCGACCCAAGAGACCTCTAGATATGTTGGCAGTAAATCCGGTTGTCGAACTATCCGAACACGTACGTACCAAGTACTACGTTTTTACCGATTTACAAGACAAGGTTAGCTCTAGCAAAACGCCATGCCTACCCAATTCTCTAGAAATATTCTTACTGGAATATTAGATCTATAACAGGCGTAGTATACCGTAGTATAGTGTATATCGAACCAGTATCGGATGATCACATGCTAGGGCTGGGGCTGGATAAGTGTCTGCCCCGTCCGAAACACATATCGGATGTCAAGCAACCAGTCTCTTTGAATCGGATAATCCTGACCTAGTCATATTATCCCGATGGTTGCAACCATTTATAGAGTACTAGTTCTGAATCCCTCGCGATCATCATCTCCATATGTCTGAAGTGATACTTCCATCTTGACATCACATCCAATACACTACGATTCTCGATAAACCCAGAAAGGATGTACACAGAACCCGTTAAAGCCCTGGACCATCAAAACTAAAGTTTACCGATCGTCGTAAGTACTAGCGATGCAAGTCTCAGGTTAAGATCATATGCACCTACCCTGAAGCGGACTCCCATAGACACGCAGACATACTACCAATGGGACTCCGCGGGGTCTATCCAGAGCGAAGCTGTTTTCCGTACCATCGTAAAAAACACACCTCCTACCGCACTTGCATAAGTATCCTATACTTAAATATATGAGAACTATGCCGTTGTGCCCTCACAACATGCACAAGTGCAGTACTAGTCTATTCCGCATTATCGATGTCCAGTCTCGATAATACTACGACTAGGGATATTTAATGATTAAACCTTTATGGATTGATACTGTCTCATATCATCTCAATCCGGAACTAATCATAGGGACTTTTACCATTTATATTTCTAAAGTAAATAAATTACAAAACGGTAAAAGGCAATTTCATTACTACATAGTTAATTTTGTACAATAATACAATATCATTTACAAAATAGTGACGCTATGGGACATTACTGTCTAACAGCAAGTGTGCGTGAAGTAGCAATTTGAGGCGTGGAGCTGTGCAGAGGGTTATTGGTGGACTGTTTACGCGTTTGATTTACGTGGGGTCTCTGTGAGGTGTGGTCTTTGTGTTATGGTCAGTGGAGAGAGGTTTTTTTATTTGGGCTTTGATAAGGACGTGTGGCGTTGTCAGGTGCAGGTTTGAGTGGGTTTTGGCTATTGGGCAATATGCATGGCTAAGCGAGAGTGAGGGCTTATGTGGCTTGAAGCTTTACTGAGGGACGTGAACGTGGCCTTTGTGTGGCGAGAGAGATGGGCATTACGGGTTATTAGGCAAAAGGACTTGTGGCTTTGAAAGGCTTGATGAATGAGCAATTGTGAGAACATTTGTATGGCTTTTGGTTACGTGATCAGAGGGTAGGGTTTAGTTTAGTTTTGTGTTATTTATTTTGGTTCTTGCCGTGGAGTTTTTGAGTGATGAGAAGGCTAGGGCGCGTGAAGCTTGATGTGGTAATGGCTTGAGGCCAAGGGCATGTGAATATGGGTACACCAATGACAATAGGTCGAGCCAAGACAGGAATAGACGATGCAATCAAATAGATGAAAGACACGGCGAATATCGTGGTAAAGGTAGCCTTTTAGGCTTTCTTCCCCCAAAAGGAGAACCTTTTAATCCAACACAATAAGCCCATGCGCCCTTTCGTTACAATATGTACAAAGACACAAAGATAACTATATCAAACTTAGTGTGCCCGATTAACATATCTTGCATTCAACCGAACACACATCAATCGGTGCGGCGAAACATCGTGGTGGTAAAGGATTTTAACCCCTCCAATTAAGGGACCTTTCATCGCACTTACTAAGCCCATGCACTCGATTGCATCATGCATACAAAGAATTAAAGACAATAATATCAAACTTAGTGTGCCCGATTGAACATATCTTGCATTCAACCGAACACACATCAATCGGTGCGGCGAAGCATCGTGGTAAAGGATTTTATCCCCTCCAATTAGGGGACCTTTCATTGCACTTACTAAGCCCATGCACTCGGTTGCATCATGCACACAAATAATTAAAGACAATAATATCAAACTTAGTGTGCCTGATTGAACATCGCTTGCACTCAACCGAAACACACATCAATCGGTGCGGCGAAGCATCGTGGTAAAGGATTTTAACCCCTCCAATTAGGGGACCTTTCATCGTACTTACTAAGCCCATGCACTCGATTGCATCATGCATAAACAAGAACATGCAGAATTCAAATGACAAAAAATAAATAAACCAAAGCAACATAAACACAAAGAAGGTGTCGTTTTACTCAAGCGGTACGTGGAGTTGTATCCTGAGTACAGACCGCACTACCGTCCATTCGGATTTGGCTATGGAATTTACATCCGGGTTTCCATCCGATATACCGCGAGAGTTGACACATCTTTCATTCTATTCCAAGTTCTCAACATACAATTTCATGGTACATGCATATTTTTCTACTCAAAGGCCACAACATGCATTTTTAACATATCAATCATGCGAATAATACTCAATGAATAATAAAGGTAAAACAGAAAACGAATGTGGAAAATACCCCCAGGTCTAACCTTTTAAGTCGTCTTTGGACTTGCGTTTCATGGAGATCGGAAGGGGTAAAAGCTCCTTACTCTTCCGGTTCACTAGTTTAGCGTCTTAACTCATCGTTCCAGTGTTTTTCTTGCTGTCTTGGCTTCGTTTTGCTGCTGTTTCGGATGCGTCTTCTGCTCACCATTTCAGGTCTTGTTTTTTTGGTTCTAGGGGGTTGTTGGAAAGACTAAAACTCGGCAAGGGGCTGCTATTTTTGTCTCGGTTTGGGGCATTATTTCAGGCAGTTTATTGGTGTTTTTCCTCACTGTTTAGGGCGATTATGGACTGCTTTTCACGTGGATAATGGCGAGCTGTGGAATTGGGCTTAGTGAAGACGTGATTAGTGTGTGCTAATGGCTACGTGCTGTGCGTGGAGAATGGCAATGGGTTTACGCATGAGGCTGCTGAGAGATGGAATGAGACATGTGAGTGGGTATTTGATGAGTGGTATGTTGGGGCTTACAGTACGTGAATGGCTTGTTTTTTAGTGTATGGCGTGATATGCTTCTGACGGTTGAAGGGTTTGTGTAGGGTTTTTTGTTTGTGAATGAGAGAGGAGAGGATGCCGTGTATTGTAATCTTCGAGAGGGGCTGTGAGCTAGGTTAGTGCATGTTTATATAGAAGATGGCTAGGGTTACTCCTTGTCTCACAAGGAATAGGATTTGGCATTAAGAGCAAGGATTTGATTTGGTATTGAGCAAGGAAAGTCAAAGATTTGATGGAGACAAGATTGGTTTAGATTAGGAAGTTTGAATATCTAATTTGTGTTGGTTTAGGAGTACAATATTTTTAATTGGTTAGGATTGATTTAATTAGGCATAACATCTTTTTAATTTAGGTATAAAACATATTTGATTTGTTTAAATTAGGCATGATTATATTTGTGTTTTATTTAATTTGGTAAATGATTTAATTATTATTTTATTTAATTACATTATCTAATTAATATTTAACTTAATATTTGATTAATTTGGGTGTGTATTAGGTAAGTGTGGTGTGTGGGCCTTGTGGGGCGTGTGGGCCTTTGGTTGGTGGGTTTGGTTTGTGTGGGCTAGGTGTGTGGGCTTGCGGGGGGGTTTTAGGTCAAGGCCAAGGGGCTTGCGGGGGTTTTAGGTCAAGGCCATGGGCTTGCGGGGATTTGGGTCGAGGTTGGGTGGTTGTGAGTGTTTTGGGCCGTGAATAATTTTTTAAAAAACGGAAAACAACAAGTAACCCGAAGCTAAACCAGTGAACTTAATCCGAATATGAGTCAATTCTTGACTCCTCCCTTCCGACGTCCGTTTCCCGCGGCTTTCTGCGACTTAAAAGGTAGTGCCTCCAACTGAGACTCATCATCGGGTTTCACATGCAAAAATGCAATGCCTACAGTGTGTTTACGTCGGTCACTCATCATTCATCAGAATTTTATGCATTCAAAATGATGGACTAATGCCTCGAATGTCTGCTATAGTCCAGCCAATAGCTTTCTTATTTTCTCGTAACACTCTCAGTAACTTATCTTCCTGCTCCAATGTTAGCGATGAAGAAATAATCACAGATAAATCAGAAGAGTTTCCTAAGAATGCATAACTGAGATTGCTCGTAAGTAGCTTTAGTTCTCGCTATGGTGGTTCTTCAATCGAGGGCTTGATTCGCTCATTTTTCAATAGTTTCAAACTTTCCACTTGTGGTGTCGTTTTGAAGTGAAATGGTCTGTCAAGATAGTTGATACATTCCAGAATTTCATCATCTAGCTCGCTGTCAGTCATGTTGGTGATGCAAGCTTCAAGTTTATTTGTGGAAAGTTGCATTGCATCAGTATCCTGGATGATACTATCTAAAACATCAATTCCGAAATATTCCACCCTCTTTTCATCACTCGGGAATTTCATGGCGTTGAAAACATTGAATGTAACTTCTTGGTCTTGCACTTTCATCATTAGTTCTCCTTTTTGTACATCAATACAGTTCAACATGTAGCCAAGAATGGTCTCCCAAGGATGATAGGTACATCTTTGTCTTCTTCCATGTTAAGGATAATGAAATCTGCAGGGAAAATGAATTTGTCGACTTTAACCAATACATCTTCCACTACACCTCTCGGAAATGTGAGCGATCTGTCAGTAAGTTGCAGAGTAACTGAGGTGGGCATTGCTTCTCTAATCTACAATTTCATGTAAATTGACAAAGGCATCAAGTTAATATTAGCACCTAAATCACATAAAGCCTTACCAAAGTAATGTTCGCATATGGTGCAAGGGATGGTGAAACTACCAGGATCTTTCAACTTTGGGGGAAGCTTTCTCTTAATGATGGCGCTACATTCTTCTGTTAATGCTACTGTCTGGTAATCTCCCAATCTTCGCTTTCGTGACAGAATGTCTTTCATGAATTTGACATAACTGGGCATTTATTCCAACGTTTCTGCAAATGGAATGTTGATATGCAGCTTTTTGAAGATCTACAGGAATCGAGCAAACTACTTGTCCAGTTTACTTTTCTGGAGATGTTGTGGAAAAATGTGGAGATGGAGTGAATCTTTCTCGATCATTTTCTTTTGTCTCTTTTTCCTCCATTGTGGTTCTGCTTCACTGTTTTCTTTTGGAACTTCCTCAGTGGATTTCTTGATTCCAATATTTTTGTTGATTTTAGTACCAATTTTCAAAGTAATGGCTTGATATGCTCATTCCCTCGGTTCCTGGATTTGGTTATGTGTTGCTAGGAAGGTTACCTTGCGGTCTGTTGTAACTCTGAGCATTGGCAAGTTGTTCCCATTTGATCTCCAGAGTTTTCAAAGATGCTGCTTGACTTTGAATTAATGATGCTTGTGATTGAAACATGCATCATATAATGCTGCTTGACTTTGAATTAATGCTGATTGTGATTGAAACATGGCACCATATGATGCTGCTTGAGAGTCATATTTTTCTTCTATTCTTTTCAAGTGAGCCAGGACTTCTGTTATTCCTGGTTCTTTTTCATACTCATGGCATTTGTTTTGCTGTTGGAATCCTGGTGGTGAGTTGTTCTTTTGCCCTGAAGTATTACTCCATGCGAAATTGGGATGATTCCTCCACCATGGGTTGTAGGTGTTGGAATATGGATTGTTCCCCTGTATGTTGAAATTGTTGACATTAATCACCGTCTCATCATGTGTGGTTTGTCTCTAGTGCTCCTCCATATAGTGAACTTATGGATCCAGTATACCTTGCATGGAGTTTCCATGAATTTGCATATATGATCCAGCTTGGCATTCATTGCTTGTGTTGGCTCCAACTTCGTAAATTCCTGCAATTCGTTGGATCATGTTCCTTTCTATTGGCCACAAAAAAATTATTGTTGGCCATTTCTTCAATTAAGTCCCAGACTTGATCTTCTCATTTTGCCATTAAAACTCCTCTAGCCAGCCAGCTCCAATTGTGGTTCTCATTAGTCCAGAAAGTCCATTGTAGAAGGTTTGGACCTGTAGCCACTTTGTAATCTCATGGTGAGGACATTTCTGATCAAGTCCTTGTATCTTTCCCAAGCTTTGCAGATAGATTCTGAGTCATGTTGTACAAATGATGTAATGTCATTCCTCAGCTTTGCAGTTCTGGCTGGGGGAAAATACTTTGCAAGGAATTTGGTGGCAAAAGTGTTCCAAGTTGTGATGGAATCTGCTGGTAGTGAATGTAGCCAAGCCTTAGCTCTCTCTTTCAAGGAATATGGAAACACACGCAGTTTCATTACTTCTTTTACCGCTCGGTTGTAATTGAATGTGCCGTAAACTTCCAGAAAGTTCCTGATGTGGGCATTAGGATCTTTAATTGTATTTCCCCCAAACTAAAATGACTATTGTATCATCTTGATGCATGTTTTAATGTCACACGCATTTTCTGATAAGAGAGGAAGTACAATACATGAAATGAAACCGTCTCAACCACTGGAATAGTTCTGTCTCAAATGGGAATTGGTGGTGCACTTCCAATGGTTCAGGTTCCATGTTGATTAGTGCTTCTTGACCTTCTCACATTTCCCTTCTCAACTGTCTGATTGTTCTTTCAATTTCTGGGTCAAGCTGTCGGATTTCAAAGCTTATGGTTCTTCTCATGTAGTGTCTGAGAACCTGAAACTCAAGAAAAAAAAAAATTAGACACAATTAAAGGTATCTAACCCTAAAATTAATAAAAGATAAATAAGTCCTCGGCAACGGCGCCAAAAACTTGATCGGTGAAATCACTCATGTAACGCAACGCACGTATCGTTCAAGTAGTATAAAAGATATCGATCCCACGAGGACTTAATACCTAGGCTATCAATTTGTGAAACTAAATGTTTACAAATATCTAATAGATTGGTTGTTTGATTGGATGGTGATTTAAACTAAAGACAAGTAAATAAAATAGTGCGAAAGTAAATTAAAGGAAAATTCTATATTATAAAACTATCTAGGGTTGTGAATCCTTCCAATATCTTTTAAAGATGAAATGGTTATCTCATGTTTGTGCAATATATCATTTTATTAACCTGGAACACGAAATTATGCAAAAGCTGTTGGACAATTATGACCCATAGCATCACTATTTGTAAAGAACATTGTGTTTTTGTACAAATTAACTATGTGGCAGAAGGAAATTGCTATTTTATCATTATTGTAATTAGATTACTTGGATATATATATGATAAAAGTCCATACGGTTAAATTGGATTAATAAGATATGAGAAAATATTAATCCACGAATGATTTAATCATTAAAATATCCCTAGTCGAAGTATTATCGAGATTGGACATTGATAATGCGGAATAGACTAGTATTACACTTGTACGCGTTATGGAAGCTTAACGACATAGTTCTCATATATTTAGGTATTGGATACTTCTGCAAGTGTAATAAGAGGTTCTGTTAGCCGTTGGACCGGGGAACAGTTCGCTCTGGATAGACCCACTCGAAATCCCATTGGTAGTATAACTATGTGTCTATGGGAATCCGAATCAGTGGTAGTGTATGTGATCTTTAACCTGAGACTTACGTCCCTATTATTTGTGACAATTAGTTTACTTTAGTATCGGTCGTTTGGAGCTTTAACAGGTTCTGTGTACGCCTGTATTAGGTTTACTGAGAATCGTAGTGTATTGGATGTGATGTCAAGATATAAGTATCAATTCTGTCATATGGAGATGATGGTCACACAGGATACAGAACTAGTACTCTAAAAGCTGCATCTATCGGGATAGTATGACTAGGTCATGACATCCCGATTACAGAGATTAGTTACACGGGATCCGATTTATGCTTCGTACGGGGAAGACATAGAGCCAGCCCTAAGCTAACATGTGACATCTGATACTGGATCATATTACGTATTACATAATATTAGTATTACTACACGCCATACATATGATATTCCTCGGCGAATATTTCTGGAGAATTGGGTAGGCACGGTGCTTTGCTAGAAGCCAACCCTGTCTTGTAAATCGGTGAGAATATGGTACGGGGTACGCAAGGTTCAGATAGTTCGATAATCGTATTTACTGCCAATATATCCAGGAATCTCTTGGGTCGCTTCCCAAAGATTCACCAATGACATTTGACTCAAATAGAATTAATCTGGGATTAAATTCGTATAGTAGAGAGAACACGATTAATTTAGAATTAATCGATAAAATAAATTTAATAGTTAAATTGGATTTTTCTATTTAATTTATTTATTTGGGGCTAAAATAATACATTGGATATATCAATTGAAATCGGATTTCAATATGAAATTAAAATTGGATTTTAATTCGGGCAAACGAATTAATTTAGAATTAATTCGAAAGCGACTATCGTAATAATTTTGCGAGGCATAATTATTTAATTAAATTGGATTTAATTATGTAGCGACAACAAATTCGTTTAATCGGAATTAAACGAACCCGGGCCCAAGTCTAGTTGTGTGTTAAGGAAGCCAACACAAATTTTGAATTTAAATGTGGAGGGACCACATCACTTACATCAAAAAATGTCTACAGTTGATGAAAGTAGTTGGCTTTATTTAATGTAAAGCATTAAACACACACCAACCAAGTTTTTTGGAAAACAACTCACACTCTCTCTTTCTTCTTCCTCTTTGTCGAACCTTGCTCTCCATAGAAATGAATTTTTGCTTCAAAAATTTCACAAAGCTAGCACTTAGAGGAGTCATTTGAGGTGATAGGGAAACTCACCCAAGGAACAAACAACAAGCTTGGAGCTTCATCCAAAAAGAAATTTTCGAATTTCTCCAAATCAATGTAAGTGATTCTGCCACTTTTACTTGATTTTTCACACATAAAATCATGTTTAGGATCTTGTGGCATGTCTTAGAGACTAACAAAAGCCTCTGTCGATGTTCAGATGTAATTAATCATATGTCTATGTTAACCAAGTTACCTGAATTCATTAAGTTTAAGTTCCAATTTTGGCTACCCTCGCCCGACATGTATATATCTATCCTGTAAGGAAATCTACCTTAAGGTCACCATGCCCCGAGGTGAGATCGTGAGCTATTGAGTCTAAGGCTGAAACCTAAAATTCCTTCATCAAGTTTATTTTAAGTTTACCAAATCAATCTTATTAGTGGCCAGTTAATAAGAAGCATTAAGCTTAAGAGTCAATAAATAAACCTTTATATTACCCAAATCATAAAATAACCCTTATAAGCCGGTGATATTGGAATTCATCACAACCCAAATATGGTATTTAGTTACAACACATATATAGGACTAGTAAAGACATAAATAAAGAAAATGGCATAAAGTAAAGCTTGGAAATTAAAAAAAATAAATAAAGCAATAAAGAAAATGCTGGGGTTAGAGGATCCACTTTTATTACT
>SKCR01042789.1:0-64541 GCA_019454045.1 Zanthoxylum bungeanum
TTCCTTTATTTCTTGATAATTTCGGCCAGGACACTTTAAAATATAAAAGTTATATTTTTCTAAGTTGCATTTTTTGACTAAATTAAATATCTTTAAAGTTGTTTTAGATATTTAACCAAGTTGAACAAATGAAAGACAAATGAAGATGAAATTAATATTCTTGTAATTTGCCTTACCAATTTCGGCCAAGGGCTTTTTCCATGCTTCTATATATTGTTTTTCATTTCATTTGCTTTTAACCTAATTCACTTTAACCAAAAACTCCATTAAAGGAAGGCAAAGAATGCTAGAGAGAAAAGAAAGAAAAATCAAGAAAAGCTTGGAAAATAGTAAGTATTTCCAACCTTCCATTAGAAAGTAATTTGTTCCTCTTGTTGTGGGCAACATCTTGTGATGTTCTTGAGTTTTTCTATTCTTTATTCTTTGTGTTTTTTATGGATAAATGTTTGGTAAAAGTGTAGAGCATGTATAATGGAGAAAGCTTGTGACTAGTGTAGTTATAAGTGTTCTTTTAAGGTTTTGGAAACCATGTTGCTAATCTAGATTTGTTGACCCACTCTTAGATGACCTAGATTTGATCTTGAGTTGTTTCATTGTGTTGAGACTTTGATTGGATGGAAGAAAGATGATTGAAGTATTGGATTTAACCAATTTGGTCTAATTTGTCCAATTTGATGAAATTGAAAAATTAGGGTTCATGACCAATTCCAAATTTGGGGCTTTTCATATATGTTGTGTATTTGGATATGTATATGATGCATATAAAGTTTCATGTTGATTGGATTACATCTTGATGTGTTTTGAAGCATGAAATGACAAAGTGCACAAATGGCACCCCATTGGGAGCATTCGGCCAAGTGAATCAAATTTGGGGATTTGGTTGCTTTTGGTGTTTTGATGTTTTGAACATGCTAAGTTCATCTTAGAAATGACTTAGAATCATTCAAAATTGATTTGATCAATTTCGGACTAAAATGGAAAAAATACCAAGTGTAAAGGCAATTCGGTAAATTCACTTAAATATGATTTATTGAATTTTATTTCATAATTTGATTATTGGAATATTAAATAAATATGTTTATTTAATTAATCTGAGAAAAAGTTTTGAAATCGAAAAATTTGATTTTCCACCGCTTCCGCTGCGTTACCGGATTCTGCCCCTAAAACCCCTACACCCTCAGTCCTCATCATGTGCACATGTTTCTAAATCCTTCAATTCCAAAGTATCCGTCAATTCTGAACTGTATCTCAAGTTACATACTGGGGTGAGTTTTTACCTCATGCCCCGAAAACCATAAAACCATATACTGTATCTCAAAACTGAAAGGAAGCTTTTTCTGAAATATATATTGTCTTTAAAAACATTTGAAACTTTTCTTTGAAACCTTTGAAATCTTTGAAAACATTTTTATCTTTTGCTCAACTGCTGAAAACTTTAACAAACACACACATGCAGATGTTTTCTCATGATCATTTCTACCTTAACCATGCTTAACTATATGCTCATTCCATACTATCACATATGTTCATGCATATGTTCATGCTTATGTTCATGGACGTGTTTATGCATATATGCAAAGTAATGAATTATGTATTCTATTCCTTATATGCTTACATTTTGAATCATCTCACATTTAATATGTTTATAATATTCTCAGTATACTTACACATTTATACCATCATAACTAGGCTTACCTCTACAACTTACCTTGCTGGTGGCTCACAAACAATAGAAAGCATAATTTATTTTCATACACACACGATCGAAGCTCTTCTACTATATCAGACTTCAAACATATACGAGTTTCAATTTCTTAGTTCTTAAACTTACTTACCATTTTCTAACTATCGACTTGTGCTCGAGAATCTCATGTCATAAACTTTTATATATTCGCATGCCATGCATATACTACTCATTTATGCTCTTTATCACCTTATATACTCGTATCTATACTCATGTTGCTAATATTCTTATATAATGCATAATTTACAAACTTTCCCTCATAACACTAGTCCCATTCCCTAGGGTGTATTTTTCTACAACCCCCAAACCCAAGTCTCATTAAATTATATTCATGACATTATTCATATGCTCTTATCTAAATATACATATTGGTTTATACTTACATATGTATCTCTATACTTATATATACTCATACTTATCTTTATTATATTACTAATTTCGAGCAACGCTAAATTTCTTAAGTATTTGTAGCATGAGTTACTTACCTGGTTTTGCGGACACTCCTAACCCGGATCCGATCTGTCAAAATAAATCACAACATCTGTCAGAACCGCTATTTGCGGAACTTTCTACTCATCTACAATAAACTACGGACTTTCTCGGAATACTTGAATCCTCTCAGATTCTACCGTTCAAACTTCATTACTGTACTATATGCTCATATACTGTTCTAAACTAGCTAGATGGCTCAGATTCTCATTTTACTCGTTTGCGGCAAAACTTGCGGAAAAGTTTCCGCAAACGCTACGGAAGGGTCTCGAACCCTCCGAACCTATCCAGAATGACTTAATTACCCTCGCAATATCATATTTATATCTTAACCATGGTTACGGTCGTCTACGCTCATTCGCGCGAGAAACTCCGTTTTACCGGAAACTCGCTAATTCTACCGGATCGATCAAATCTAATTCGTTTATCCCCGGATTCTACCACATTTATCGTTTTAACATATTAAAACATATCCAATTCATATCATGGCAATTCGCTAAACTACGGAATTACTAGAAGCATCCGAACATAAATCGATACACTTTAAAATAACGGATTTTGAACGGAAAGTCGTACCGAAATTCTGAGGCCATATTCGGACTACCAACGGCCATACGAACGCGCTGGTGTCGACGGAATTCCGATAGGAGTTACTGTTCACATGGGTGCTACAGTACACACGCACGTATCTTCCTCGTTTCGCGTGCAATCGGCCGCTGTTCAGCGAAATTGACTCCGCATACTTGAAGTACTCTCCGAGGGCTTCGATTTGGTAGGTGGCTCGGGCCGTGAAACGAACCGACGAGCCGGATCTATCAAACCTATTACAGCGATCGATTTCCCTCTCTGTGCCGCCGTTCGCCGTCGTCTGCTTGATCGCCGGCCACCACTCGACTAGCCGTCGGTGGACGAAGCTGGCGCCATCGGTGCGCCGTCGCAACTCCGGCAGGATCGCCGCCGGCGTCACCTCTTTCTCCCTCTCCTTCTCCCTCTCGCACGCGTGACGTGCTGCATCCCTATTTTTTTTTTTTTTTTCTTTCTATTTCCTTGGTAATTGATAATAATAATAATAATAAATATCTTAATTTCAGAAATTACTAAAATACCTCCACCTCTAAGGGTAAATTCGGAAATCATCACTTTCGAAGCCTTTCTGATGCGATTCTAGAAATATGTTAAACATGAAAGTTGTCCGTCTCGGAAAAACGAGTCCGTTGGTCTAAGAATCAACTCGATCGGAGTTCGTTTGCTAATTTCGTGCCCAAAACTGTAAACTTTACGCGTATAATAAATACGCGTAACTGATTCCTTGAGACGACGCGTCTTCTAATGCGACAACTCATCACTTTATATTATTCTGACCAATATGATATCGCTTGAACTCTTATTCTTGGTTATCATCATGCTCCGAGACTAAAACATCAGTTCGGGAATCTTCTAGAACAGTCCTGAAAATCTGGGATGTTACAATTTAATTCTAATTCGCTTATTTAATTCCAAATTAAACATTACACTTTAATAATAAACCTTTTACGACTTAAATTCCAAATTTAATCGTTACAGGTCTCAAAGCCCGATTAACATACAACGTTAATTTAATTAAAGTATAATGGGCTTTTAATTAATTTCTTTAAGGCGTGGACTTTTGGTCAACTCGGGTCAAACTCAATAACCAAAGTCCAATCCGGGAGTTACCCCATAAGCCCAGAAATCAATTTAGGCCCATTAGGCCCAATTAAACTTTAAAGGTCCATTAGTCGCATTTGGGCTTTATGGATGCGGTTTTGGGCCTAATTGGATCCAACCAATTTTGCCTAAACTCAACTTGGTACAACCAAGCCCAATAAGCACATTTACAACATAACAAGCCCAAATCCAATTTAAGGCCCAACATAATTAAATTACAAAAATTCCAAATTCCCAATTTAATTACATAAAGTGTATTACACAATTAATTACCCAAATCAATATTTCCAAAATACGAATCAGCCTAATTAATCATGCTCATTTACATCAATTAGTGTCCAACACATTTTATCAAAAAATCAAACCCAAACATGCTTAAGGCTCTCGGCAATTGAAGGGGATTTTGTGTCCGATTCGGTTTCAATCCAATTAATTCCACAATCGACATTAAATCAACATCCTAAATCGTTTCAAGTCATCCAATGATCAACGAAACAAAATCACCAAGAATTTAGGGCTCTCTAACTCTCGGCTTTTAGGGTTTATTATGCCAAATTAAAAATCCAATCCAATTGAATCAAATTCAACATTAAATCAATATCCCCAAATGATTTCCAACTCATCCAATGAATCAAAATCAAAAAATCCAAGACATTAGGGTTCATTGTATTTTCGGCCAACACATCAAAATTAGGGGAAAATGTTCCAAACACCATTTCATCAAATTGATCTAATCAATCATCAATTAAAACACATTTAAGCATACTAATTCATCCAATTTCATTAATCATGCTCAAAATCAATTTTACCTAATTTTAACCCTAAATCAATTTCATGCTCAATATTGGCTCAAGATACCATTGTTGGATTCTCTAAGGTCCAAGGATAAATTATCAAGCAAGAAAATAACATGTGAATACATTCAAAGGAGTTGCGGAATACTCACATCGATCGGTTGAGCGACGCGCGAGGCAAAAAAATTGTTTTCTGCCCTTGTACTGCTCACGGTAGTGAACTGCAACAGCCCACTATTTTTTGCTCTCCAAGGCTCGGCTTTGGTCCTCAAAGCAAGCTCCAAGCTTCGTCAAACGATTCCCGGCTCATGGGTGGACTTCCCTATCACCTTCGCATGATCCCGTTGAGTGCTAGCTCTCTTGATTTTGCAACAAAATCAAACACTCTTGCTTCCATAGCTCACGGTAGTGAGCTGCTGCAGAAGAGAGAAAAACAGCCCATGTTGGGCGTGTTTGAGAGAAAAGATTAATGAAAGAGAGAGTTGTGTGTTGTGTGTATTTTTGTGTATCAAATACACTTAATGAAAATCAAATTCATTTTCCCCAAAATTGGCTTTACAAAAGTCAAATCATAAAAACCACACCAACCTCCATCAACTCACATCACTCATCAATAGTGACTTGCGTCAATCACTCAAAGTGAAAGACAACTATCACTTGATTGACGAATGATGTGACGCTAGAAGCGACTAGCGATTTGACGCTTGATTTGACTTGCGTGCCGCACTCGAATTCGAAATACGAATGCGCTCGTAAATAATCTCGGGCTCGGGTTCGCTAATTCCAAATTAACGAATCTTCTGTTGCGACGTAATTAAATCTAATTTAATTAAATAATCATGCCTATCATAATTACTATTCACGTCGCTAACGAATTAATTCTAAATTAATTCGTTAACCCGAATTAAAATCTAATTTTAATTCCGCGTCGAAATCCAATTTCATTTAATATATCAAATATATTAATTAATCGTTATCTCTCTTTTATTGATATTTTATCCCAGATAAAATATCTATGCAATTAATCCCAGATTAATTTTCTCTCTCTTCTAATTAATCCCAGATTAATTTAGAGTGCGAGTCATACGTCATCGGTGAATCTTTGGGAAGCGACCCATGAGATCCCTGGATATGTTGGCAATAAATTCGGTCGTCAGACTATCCGAACACGTAAGTACCAAGTACTACGTTTTACCGATTTACAAGACAAGGTTGGCTTCTAGCAAAGCGCCATGCCTACCCAATTCTCCAGAAATATCCTTACAGGAATAAATGATCTATATCAGGCGTAGTATACGTAGTATTGTGTATGTCGATCCAGTATCGGATGATCACGTGCTAGGCCTGGGGCTGGAATTGTGTCTGCCCCGTACGAAGCACATGTCGGATGTCTAGTAACTAGTCTCTATAATCGGATAAACCTGACCTTGTCATTTTATCCCGATAGCTGTAGCATATAAGAGAACAAGTTTCGTATCCTACGTGACCATCATCTCCACTATGACTGGAGTGATACTTCCGTCTTGACATCACACCCAACACACTACGATTCTCAATATACCCAGCATTGGCGTACACAGAACCTGTTAAAAGTCCTGGGCGACCGCAACCAAAGTATATTGATTGTCGCAAGTATTTGCGGTGCAAGTCTCAGGTTAAGACCAAATACACCTACCCTGATTTTGGACTTCTATAGACACATAGTCATACTACCAATGGAATTCCGATGGGGTCTATCCAGAGCGAAGTTGTTTCCCGTACCATCGGTAAAACACAACCTCCTATTACACTTGCATGAGTATCATATACCCAAATATATGAGAACTATGTTGTTGTGCCCTCACAATGCACACAAGTGTAATACTAGTCTTTTACGTATTTATCGATGTCAAATCTCGATAATACTCTGACTAGGGATATTTAATGATTTATCCTTCGTGGACTGATACTGTCTCATATCATTCTCAATACAGGAACAAATCATAAGGACCTCCTATCATCTATATATCTTGGTGATCTAATCACAAATAATAAGAGTGCAATCTCCTTTGTCACATAGTTAATTTGTACAACAACATCATGATTTGTACAAATAGTGACGCTATGGGTCATAGTTGTCCAACAGTCGCGCCCTTGCCTTTCTTCTTCTTAGAGACCGGAATCCAGACACCCTCCTTTACCTCAGTAGTGTCAGCCGTAACAACTTTATCCGTAGAAGGAATAGATGGCTTGGGAGTCCAGGACTGAGAGAGTTTACTAACCTCCTTATTATGAGCCTTTTTAGGGTAGGATTTTACCGAATGGCCAAAAACTTCACAAGTATTACATTTCACTGGTTACCATTCAAACTCAACTGTAATAGGTGCCCTAGTACCATCAGGATACTGGAAAACAATCTCCTCGACAAGGGGGTTTCAAGCATCAATCTCAACACAAACTCGAGCGAAACTGAGCCGTTTCCTGGAAAGGGTAATATGGTCAGCATTGAGAGGTCTCCCAACTGCACTTGCCACACAACTAATCCTTTTAGCCGTCCATATGTCAAAAGGCAGGTGAAAGAGTCTAACCCAAACCGGAACCTTAAATAGGTCCTCATTGGTCAAAGATAAGCCAGGTTGCTAAAGTTTGAGAACCAACGGTCTATTAGCCATATGCCAAGGGGCTCCGTCCAACACCGTACTAGCTTCTTTAAGGCTATCAAATCTAAACAAAAAGAAGTCGTTATCGGAAGTAAGAACCTCTAGCAAACCAAGTCTCCCCCAAAACTTGTGCGCAATAGAGTTGACAGTTTGAAAAGGAAGTCTTTTACCCACAAAGTAACCAACCAATGTACTCCGCCAATACACACTACCCTCTTCAATAACCTCAGCAGGAGGGCATACTATAACCTTACCATCAATAACATTTGGTTGAACATAGTGCAGTGCGGTAGAAAAACATGCCGAGTCAAGAGGATCTACTCTTTTAGGTCCATTCAGTGCAATAGCATAACTCTTAGGACAAGCAGAGGCATTGCCCCCCAAAGCTAATACATTAGATTGAACATTCATACATGCACTATCTGCCTTAGCAACCCCAGAGACACTAGCACCACCAACTAAAGTACTCAATTTCGCAGCCGGTGAAGCAAGTCCAGGAACAAAACCAGAAGGCGAGACTAAGCCACCACAAGACACAGTTCTAGAATCGCCAAAAGAGTTACCAGCATTAACGGCATCACCAATCTCATTCACAGGGAAAGAAGAATTCAAGACCGAGGCAGGAGGAGCCTCACTAGCAACAGACACAGCAACCTGACTCACAGAGTCACACAAACCAATCACTACAGAAACAGAATTACCAGCCAAAGTCTCACAAACTGGAAGCACTATAGAAGGGCTAACGGGCAGATTCACAGTCTCAGAACCGGGAAGACCCCCACCACCAGAGCCACCCTCAATGCCAATAGCGTTAACACCAACACTACAAGCAGAACCACCATTCAACAAACCCACAGCACAAGAGCCCAACCTGCCAGCAGAACCACCTGCAACACCGTGCCCAAGATCACAAACGATAACAGACCCACAGGTTGCACCAAGCCTAGAACCACCATAACTTGAGCAGCCAACAGATCCCCCGTCAACACCAAGTCCAGAACCACAGCCAACCGAACCCCCGTCAACACCAAGTCCAGAACCACAGACAATAGAACCCCGGTCAACACCAGGACCAGAACCACAAACGCTAACAGATCCAGAGGGTACGCCATACCTAGACCCACAAACAAGGCTACCAGATGCAGAGTCCAAAACCAAAAAGCCAAAAGCAGGAGGAGCGACACCAGCAGATAAAGAAGGCTTGGCACTGGTCACAGACGCCGGCACCAGCGAGCAGACCGTATAAGCGTTCGCAAGACCCGTCACAGTTTCCAAACGACCTAAACCAAGATCTACTGGAGGCGAGGCTGTAGAGGCCAAAGAATCACGAGAGAAAACCCTAATAGCCTTGCGGCCAACTCCAGGGAGGCGCGGCCCCACCACAGGTAAACCTGACGGAGACATAGGGGGAATACGGGAAATAAGGGGAAGAAGGGAATGAAGGCAGAAAGGAGAAGAGCCAAAACAAAAGTAAGAGGGTAGAGAAGATGGCAAAACAATGTTATCGATTTGGTAGAAGACCAAAAGAGATTAAGGCTCACGACGATCTAAGACGGGAATCGCCGAGAGGGAAGGGAAAGTTGAGAGCATTTTGGATTTGTTTTTATATGATATGTTTATGTAGAGAACTACCAAATAAACTGAATCATACGGAGAAACCATAGCCACATTAAATCTTTCAAGTTCCCGTGAACCTGGGTGAGCTAGATAATCCAATTCAACGGTAAACCTCTTCAGCTCACCATTGTTAGTTCTCAATTTGAGAGTGGGTAACAAGTTTTCTATATGATATTTCGAGAGATCCTAACAACGTTATGTTGTAATCTTAATAATTCTATGACTATTCTTATTTATTAAATAACTTTTTATATAAATATAGTACAAGATAGAGTTATAGGATAATAAATCTATCATTAACTCTCATTTGATAACTCAAAAATAATCTAACCTAATTGATAAAAAGAATATCTAATCTAATTGATAACATGATATATACTCCAATTAAATTCGAATGCATCTTAATTGATAATGTTAAAATTAATCTAGGCTTAGTTTGATATAGCTTTTTAAGTAGAATTTCCTCAAATAAAACTTCTACTAATAGAATTTTTAAAAGTATAGTTTTTGATAAAAAAAAAATAATAATAATAATAATTTGAAGTGTTTCTTAGTCAATGAGGGTTTTTATTAAAAATTATTAAATTATATTAATGGACAAGATTTCTAAAATTGGATTAGGAAAGAAATGAAATAATATTGTGAAATAAAATAAGGATATTTTAGGTAATTTATCTCTTTAAAGTTTTTTTACAACCTTTACTTTCAAAAACCCAAATTTTGATAGAGACAATAGTTTTTTTAATATTCAAAAACTATAATCTAAATGCAACTAAATATCACCCAAAAATTTTGAAAAAAAAAAAAAATTTTTGGATCAAAACAAACTATTTTACATATGCTAAAAATTATACCAAACAGACACTTAAACTAATAAAGAAATGACATCTTTATCCCAAACTGTTCAACAATCACGTATCAACCATCATTAAGGGTATGAACTAACCCTGATCGCGGTTCAGTTTCGAACCGTGAACAGGACCATAACCGAATCGGAACTGAATCGATCAATGGTTCGTCGATTCCGAACCAAACCGGAACTGCCAAATGATTGGTTCGGTTCCGATTCTTCAAAATTTAAGAACCGAACCTCGAACCAAATCGGAACCTAGGTAAAAATCGAACCGAAACCGAGCAGCCAAACCGAACCTCGAAAACGAATCGCAGAATCGACAAAATTTATTTATTAATCAAGATAATATTTAAATTAATATTATTGATTTATACTTTAATTAATTAAAAATTAATTTATCAAGGTATTGTTAAATATTTTTTCCTGAAACATTTAACTTAATATTGTGTATTGTGATTATATGAATATTACCTAATTACTAAATTACGAATTAACATTATTCTATGTATTTCTTTAACTAAAACAAGTTTATGAATGTTTAACACTAGTGTTGTATTTTAAAAAAGACTCGTAATTTAATCATTGATATATTAATGTGATTATTAATTTATATATCAATAAAATAAATTATATATACAATAAAATAAATTTTGTCAAATTCTTAATTGTATAAACGATTTTAGAACTGTACGATTCGGTTCCGGTTCCCCTTCGATAGGAATCAGAATCGCCGATTCGGTTCCGGAATCGGAACCGAACCGCTGTCTGTGAACCACAAAGTGTGGCTCTTTGACATTCTCTGTCCAATCATCAAAATCGTCAATGTCAATGTCAACAGCTGCAGCAGTTGCAACAAAGTTTGAGCTTCTTCAGTGATATAAGGAGAATTCTCAATAGTACCTTCCTAAAAAGCCTCACCGTCCTACAACCTCCTCTCATCATTCTCACTAAGTTAGTTAAACAACTAAAGAAGCGTAATGAGACCATTAAGTCATCCTACGAGGTATAATTTATACATAAATGGCAGAAATTCTCAAGATGGAAAGTGATGGCCAAATTTCTGATTGAAGTACATTGGAAAAGTGCTTGTGGGCTCACAGCAATGTACTTGACATAACATAATTTTTTATGCATCACTTTCAATACTTCTATTTCAGTACAGAGATTCATGACTCAAATTTCCAGCCACTGCTGCATGATAATAGCAAAGCCCTCACATGCACTTTGAACAATAAAACAAAAATTCACCTCCTCAATGTGATGGCCGATAGAGTGCGGAGGAATTAGTAAACATCTTCTCCAGCGGTGAAAGACGAGCATACTCAAATACAGTCTATCATCATTTACACCCAATAGAAAAAGGACTAGCCAGCCAGCATGCAATAAGGACCCTCAAACATCGCAATTGAATTCCAACTCTGTAAGAAGAATGAAAGCAAGGACATAATAACCTGGTCATCTCCCCATTCTAATATCGGAAGAGACAACATCATATTATTTATCATCAATTCAAACGAGGCAACAGCTGAACATATTTTGAAGAAGCTCATTCCATTAATAGGTCCCTTTCAGTTCATGAAAGCATTCAATGATGTCTTTGTGGTAAATCCGAAAGGTAGATGTATCAATTGACAATTTTAAGAAGAAACTTACTACTTCAAGTGCTAGTAATAATCAGAAATGCAAAAACCAAATAATCCAAAATAAAACAGCTCATATGCATTTGATTGAAACTTAATGGACTGTATACTGATGACCGACACCGAACCTGCTTCAAAGTTTATCTAAACTCGTGCGATCACTAAATTCAGTACAAGTAACCAATAGTCAGGAACTTGCTAATATCACATTTCTCAAGGAATTTAGATGCCATTTCCTTGTCATACTTAACCATGACAGTACTGTATACAGACTTTGCAGGTTCAAACATTGCTTGCATGCAGATTTTATAAACTACCCAAAGGTTCAAAACTCATCCTTAAGCCGAATGGTTTTTTTTCCTATCCCAGAATAATTATACTTGGAATATATATTTCACCTGTAAAAACTGATATTATCTCCTAGCACCAGCTTGGCAATAAATAACTACAGAAACAATAGCTTTTGCTTTTTCAAAAATTATGTATCTTCTAAATCCTAGCAACCAGTCTACTCACTATCCTAATTTTGATGATTCTCCATACCTTAGCTACTAGGGTTGAAGGCAGTTCAGATAAAATAAAAATCAGGCATTAGGCAGGTTTTAGTGCTCTTGCACTTTTCTGAAAAGCAATTATTTTCATCTAGTTTTCACTTTTGAGCCCCCTCATGTATTTCAGTTAACTTCATGTTACCGTTTAGTAAGATGAAGTAGCACAGTATCCATAGTAACCTCAGTTGGCTTAATCCAACATAACCACATATTAAAAATAATTTTGCACATCGAACAGAAGTAAATAGCAAAAAAGAAGGCGCCTATTCACAATAAACACAATAACGTTAAGAAAAAATTACTCCTGTGCATTATTGGTTTTTGAGATCAAGACATGTTATCTAATGAATTTTAATAATTTTTTAAATGCCCAATTCCCAAATATTACAAACGTACACATCCGCACACAAACACACACACGAAATAAAGAGTGTCTAATTAAAGATCTAAACAATTTTATGGGTAGCATTTGAAAAATAAATGAGTAATGTTGGATATAATATGGCCTTATAGCAAAATAAGATACGCTTGATCCAGCTACAGTTAATCCTAACCATGAGCTAATTTTACATTGAGACATACAATTCCATGAACTAAATCTAATCAAAGCTTAAGTGAATAAATTGTTCTGTTTTTGCCACAGAAAAGATAACATCAAATATGACTACAAGTTGCTCAACTGTCATCCAATAATCTAGGCATTGTCTGATGAACCTTCTAGCAATACAAGCATAACCTCATTTCAGTAGCAAATTTTATGTGACACAAAAACAAGTTCTAGTTGGAATTCAGTACCCTAGCAGAAACTCTTTCATAAGTGGCCCAGAGAACAATAGAGTGCTAGAATTAGCTAGTTCTGTAGATAATCAGTCAATGTATATGGATTTAAATAGCACATGAACTGTTTAGTTTGTTACTAGAGATACAGATGGTGAACAAATCTTTAGGATGGATTCATTTCCATCTACTTGTATGCTTAATTGACAATATTAGTCGAGAAAATGACATACGACATTCTGATTGAAACTAGATATTCAAGAACTGATAATATATCATATACATAACAAGTGATTCAGGTACATGTAGTCCAACAACACAAAAAAGTGATCACAAGTACATCAGATATAATTCCTCGCAAGAGTTTATTGTAATACTTGTATAAAGGAAAGCATTATACACGACTAAAGAGGAAACCAGTACTAATTACAGCACGGTGTTTGATCAAACAGTCGGTTTGCGATCAAAACCCGTACCAGGATCATCAATGGACGGGAAGACCTCGAGCCCTGTAACAACAGCATCTGGTGGGCCACGGCGGCACCTCTGCTCCATCTCCTTGACAGAATCGGGGTTCCCTGAAAACAGAGCTTCTACAGAACCATCACGCCTGTTCCGAACCCAACCTTTCAACCCCAATTGTGTTGCATTCTCTATGGTCCAGTTCCTGTAGAATACACCCTGCACCCTCCCTTTTAAAACAACCCTCACCTGCACTTCCAAAAAAAAAACCCCAAATACATCACACACACATGACTTGCATAGCCAACACTATAAATTTGCAAAAGCAAAATCTCAAAATTACCACATAGAGTTCCTAACCTCAAAATTCCTATATTGCAGAGAACCCATTTGCTTAAATTAAAAATAAAATAAAGTATCATAGAAAATGATTGTTTGAAAAAAAAAATACTGAAAAGAAAGAGAGAGAGAGAGAGAGAGAGAGAGAGAGAAGCGAAACGCACCGTTTTGGTGGGTGGAGATTGAGTGTCAGCGGAGTGTGGAGAGGTCATAGAGCAGAGAAAAGAAGGACGAGGTCTGAGCAGAGGAGGAAGAGAAGAAAGAGAAAGATGAAGAGGAAGGCGTAGCGGAAGAGGATTATGAAAAGAATAAAGAGGAGAATGAGTGAGAATGGTGAGTCTATGAGTACCAGTAGCATCTTTAATCTTCCATATTCTCAGGAATCTCTGTTGTGGGATTGATGATGCCATTTGATTATTTTGACTTGAGATTTTGTTTGGGTCTAATTGCTCCATTGATTCTGATTCGACGACCCTTTGCACTGTTCATAGTCACACGCACGGCAGTCGTGGATCCTTTTAATTGACCCACGTTAATAATTAATTCGATTTTTTCTCAGCCCTTCCAGTATTATTATTATTTATTACTAACAAAAAGAAATATCAATCCTCATTTTTAGAAATATATTACTGAACTGAACTTAAGATCCCGGATTTAAAAATCTGCTTTTCAGAGCTTGTTTAGTATTACAAAAAAAATAAAATAAAAAATTAACATATAGAGTTGATAAAGGTATCAAAATTTGATGTGACGAATTTTTTAAAATTTTCCTCGAAGGGAAAAAATAAAAACAAGTAATTTGAATCCAGCAAACCTACAATTACAAATAATCCAACTGATAAAATATGTACATGCACATACCTTTCATGCATAACAAAGAAGATCCATAAGAAGGTGAACAAGGTCTGAGCAAAATGCAAAGAGGATGATGAGAAAGAAGAAAACAATAACAACACGAAAGAGGATAATGAAGAGGATTAAAGCTATTATTGTTTCGAAAAACAACAAACTGGGAGACTCCCAAATTATTAGCATTCTCGCACCCCCTTATATGATCGCATTTGACTTTTATATTAAGATTTTTATCTTGAATATGTAATCGCAGCCCAATGATTGCACAACATTTTTGGCCTTTCTAAAACGTTCTAGGAGTTTCATTATACAACAATAATTCTTTGACACGGCGTGATTTTACCAATTATTTTAAAAAAAAATATAAGTGTGTCAAATTCTAATATATTTTTAGCCTTCATTTCTTCTAAAGCTTGAAGTTTGCATTTTTTTAGATGTTTGTGTTAAAATTGGTGTTCAAAGTGCCAATTCGAATCATATTTATGTTCAATTTATGAATACGAATAATTTCTTTTCATAATATTACGCAATTATGGTAGCATCTCTTGTCTTTTATATACGTATTCGATCTAATTTCGATTAGATTGAAATTAAATCTGGTTTAGTGATATGTATATATTAGACAAACACCCGTGGATTTACAACGTAGTGCGCAGTTACAACATAAGTTGTAATTTATGTTGGGAAGTATCACTATAAGTTGTATATTCTCGAATAAAATTCATGGTCAATATTTACTGACACAGGTCGGTTAGTAAAATCCGTTGAGACAATACATGTCGTATATCGAGACTTGATCCGATGATTTATCCCAGTGAACCATGAGTCTTAAAAGACTCGTATAGATATGTAAGTGTTTATTTGATAAACACTTAATGATTCACTAAGATTTCCTAATAAATGGTATATCAACTTCAATAGGAATCTTCTCGAGTCGAGTAGTATAGTGGTCCTTAGACTTGAGATATCACAGTTGATATATGAGTTATCCTCCACACACTTTGATGACAGTCATGTCACCAACGTATTTAGGTCAGACATTCGTTTGTTCGTTGGGTGTGGACTGATGCTCATAATATCCAATGTGCATCAAGATTGAATCCGCCGGTCCTGTGTACAGGGCATATGTATCCTGCACGTGTTTGCGATCTAGTAAATTTATGATCGTGGTACACTACGCAAGCGAGTTTCAAGTGTTATTTACAGATCAAAAATTTATACGGGGACTATATTATACATGAAGGATTTTATGTTCTTATTTATATCCTCGGTATAATATGGATAACATATGACATATGGATTATACGTATGCGATGATCTCGACTTGCATAGTTCAACGAGATTATATGTGGTCGTCATAATTTACGAGCGGGTGAATTATGGACTCGGGATTGGATTCCGTGACAGATACCTGAACTTAGGGAGTCCCACAATATGATGTGTACCCGTTAAGCACTTGGACAACGCGTTATAAATAATATCGATTACTCATAATATTTTATCAGATTAAATTAGTTAATTCGAATCATTTAATCGGTAAATGAAATTACATATGCTGGGGAATTTTTCTCGTTCTAATGTATATTTGTATTTGATACAAAATTGAATTAAATACACATTAATGGACTTCCTGAACAATGACTAATTCAAGCAGTTTATGAACTGCCTGAACAATGAGTAATAATTGTTTGGGCAGCCGTTACCCGATAACTCCATTTTTCGCCATTTTCACTTAATTTCACTCCGAAATAATTTCCAAAAATTATCCCAACTCTCAATACACATCCAAGAGTTTGATACCATAAATTAATAAATAAAGAATAAGCATTAGTTATTATTTATTTAATAATTTTTAATATATTAATATGATTGTGACAATATACATTATTGAATTATTGTGTGAATTAATGTTTACATTAAAACCGGTCACCTGTTCGGTTCGGTTCAGTTCTGAACCGAAACAAAACCGTCTGATTCCCGATTCTACTCTTATGGAACCAGAGCCGAACCAGATAATTTCGGTTCGGTTTCGATTCCACAAGAATGTGGAACCTTCCGATTTTTTTAATTAATTTAAAAATTGAATTTTAATTTTTTAAAAAATAAAAATGGGATTTGAAATTTTTTAATTTGAAATTATTAACTTGAATTTATATTACATTAAATTAAAAATAAAAAATAAAAGAGCTTGAACTTAAATTTTTAAAAGCTTAAGTTGCCTACGTATCCTCTTGGAGTGAAGGAAATCAAAGCTCATGTAGTTCCATTATATTTTTTAGATATTTCCCCATTACAATTATTTACTCATCATCATTATTTGTGCCTGTTGTTGATCCTACATCTCTCGGTCTACTCGCACTTGCAGATGCATTGTCGAAAATGACTTCAAAGTCATCAGAAGCAGCTTCTTCGTATCTCATATCAGCTCGGGTCCAATTTAATGGGGTTCTTGGGGGCAAATCCGAGTAACACAGCGGAACGCGGAAAATCAAAATTTTCTGATTTCAATAATTTTTCTTGGGCAATTAAAATAAACTTATTTATTCTAATTACTCAATACTTAAAAACTGAAATTTTTACCCAAAAATCAAATTTTAACATATTTGCCTTGGACCCCAAACTTTTGCATTTTGATCATTTTAGTCATCAAATTGTCAAATATAATTTTAAGTGATTCCAAATCAATCTCAAAATGATTTATACATGTCCAATACATCAAAATATAAATTGCAACTCAAATCCCATAAAATACCAAAATTGCCGAGAAGGACACAAATTTTCCAACTTGTTCATTTTGGTCCAATCTTGTTCAAAACAAGTCAACATGAAATCCAACCATCACCAAATTTAATATACATCATATATATATCATTGCACAACAAATATATGAAAAGTCCCAAATTTGGAAAGAGTATAAACCCTAATTTTATAAATTCTTTGTAACATCCCATATCCGGGAGATGATACTGGCAGGGAATAGGCCGTACTATTCCCCTGAGCCTACGTCTCTCTGACACTGCTAACCTCACTTATATACATACTTATACATAGGACCAATGCCCAACTGTTGTGATATTTTATATCGTACCGCAAGTGTACGGTGTCAAGTTTTAGTATAAATATGAGTTAAGAGTGTCGAACCCACAGGGATTGCGTTAACTCGCACTAAATACTACAATTGATAATCCTAAATTTATTTAGACGATAATTAACAAAGATTTAATTAAATAAATAAAATATAAATAATATTTGATAAGAGGAACTAATACGATAGAGATTATGGATCCTGATTTCACCTAGCTATCCCCATATATTTATCATGCTAATTAATCCTTGTTTAGTTATATTATTTTTAAGTCAACATTCCTAAAATATCCACTCCATCTCTCGAGTGCCGAGTGAAAATATCATCAACTATAGACTTCGATATCTCTATAAAATCCAATAGTTAACAACCTTTTACGCTTTGTGTTTCTATATTAATGACTTCAAAGGAACTACAGATTCTCTCGAACTCTACAAAATCCTAGGTCATATTCTCTAGATCTATTCAAAATCCCCTCTCTCGAGTGATAGATTTCAAACATATATCATCATATTTGTGGCCAGCAAACACAAGACATTAAACTCAAAAGAATATAAATAAATCAATAAAACTTCATAACAAAATTAACAATTAAAACAAAGGTTTAAGCATTGATTACATCATTCTCCAGAATTAAGGAGTTTAGTTCATGACAAAAGATAAAAATAATGATAAACAAGTCATGAATCTAATGGAAATCATTAGAGATCTAAGAAAGAAATAAGATGATAAAACCCGAATTGAATCTCTTCCTCTTCGGACGTCACCGCCTTCGTCTCCTATTGTCGCTCTTCAATCCTTCTCATTGGATCTCTAAAAATTTGTGTTTCTGTGTTTTGTGATGTGTATTAGCCTCTCATTGAGTCTTGGACGAAGTCATGTATTTATAATAAAACCCTGGAGTCATTGGGTATCATAAAAAAACCCTAAAAATCAAATATGGAACGCGCGTGTGTATGTACTCCCGCAGTGTCGCGGCTCGAATAAGTTGGCGCCACAGCGCCTTGTTCACGGTTTATGTATGGCGCCACTTGTGGCTGCAGCGCAATAGGTAGTGCCTCGGTGCCTAGTTACGGGTCTTTTACATGTCTTCATATGGCACCACGACGCGAGTAGAATGGCACCCCAGCGCTTTGGTCTCGGGTTTTTGTATGGGCCGCTTGTGCTTGCAGGTGCCATGACGCCTAGTGGTTGGCGCTACTGCGCCAGTGCATTCTTGTGCTGCTCGTCGTTCTTTTGCTCCCATACGCATCATGTGCTTCCAATAGTCCCCAAAACATGCGAATTTGCTCCATTCTTGATGTTTTAATGCTTCCTATAAATAAGACATAAAATAAACTAAAAATACATTAAATTACTCGAAACATAATAAAATAATAGGCTAAAGATGTCGGAATAAGTGGGTATAAACCACATTTATCAAACACCCCCAAACTTAAGGTTTTGCTAGTCCCGAACAAAAGATAAAAATAAAAACTAAATTCAAATTAACAAATAAAAATAAAAATAACTAAATTAACTAAGCCACTTTCGTAGGGATCACGATTGAATTTAGCGTATGCAATAAGCCTTTAAACCCCTAGGCAGCCCTAGTGGACGAGTTATAGTCTCGTGAGGACTTACAGCGACAACATCCACAAACGTCATCACACACAATCATGCAAAAATATAAAAATAATAGTAAATAAAATAAAATAATTCTGATAGTTATGAACAAAATTGTCCTCAAGAAAGCTTATAAATGAAAATAGAGAACCTTCAAAGTACGCAATGTGACTCAGATCCAAATTCTTGAGTAAATCATCTAAGCTAGACTCACTGTGTGTGTGTGTGTGTGTAAAGGTTCATTCACAGCTTGATTCCTAAGTAAGCCAACTTAATGATTTCGTTTAAAAATTGGGATCAATGGGTCAAACCAACTTAGATATCTCAAGTATGCTTTGTAATTGCTTTATTTTGTGCTCAATATGGTATGATTTTTCTTTTTGTCCTTTCTTGTCTTTTTTTTTTCTTTTTGAACCTTTTTTTTCAACTCACCTACCCTTTAAGGTAGCATTTGTCCTCATGGTGGTCCTAATACTCGCCCATGGGTAGCTTCACCCTTATCGGTTATAGGTGGTTTAATTTCTTTCCTTAGAGACATTTATTTTTTTAGCTATACCATACTTCATAACACTAGCAAATCAGGATAGATATCTAAGAAAACGGTCATTCATCGACATGCAATTTCTTCAACTAGTCACCTTGTCAACTACTTAAGTATTCACTGCTAAAAACCTATAATTGAGTGCTTACGAGTCTAACATAGATTAACTACTCAGGGCATCAGATAAAAGTATTGGGCACTTATCGTTTCTAAAATTTCACCCATAAACAAACAATATCATCGTAGGATTTATGCTTTACTATTTATGACTAAAAACAATTTTTTTTTAAAAAATAAATAAATAACAAGTAAACAACATGCACATACCCCCAAACTTAAAACTTGCATTGTCCTCAATGTAAGATAAATATAAAGAACAAGAGTGAGGAACAACACTACCGTGCATGGAGTTGATCAGGCTCATGCTGGTTAGAATTTGGTTGTGCGGGCGTTGTGTGTTTCGTGCTACCTGCATAAATAGCATGCAAAACGAATAAATAAACAATAGCATACAATAACAATCAAAATTAAAAATAAAAAAAATAAATGCAAGGGTTGCCTCCCCGCTAGCGCTAAGTTTAACGTCTTCAACCAGACGCAACCACCCAAATGGTGGTCATGGTAGCTTCTTCTTTTATACCCTCACAGGTACTCCTTGTTAAATCCTGAGTCTCCCATATCTCATAAGTCTGCCCTTTTTGAACTTACGTGGACTTCTACTGGTGTTGATCTGATCTATGGAGTTCTCACATGTACTACTACTTATCCCTTTTTGACTTTGGTTAGGTTCTTTCTTTTCTATCCCTTTAATCCTCATTAGTTCATCCCTGGATGGTCTATTATTTAATGTTTTTTTTATTTCTGACTTAGGTTAAATTTTCATCGAATTTCCCTTACAGTTATCCACATCTAGGCTAGTATAGAGTGAGACAAGAATTTATATCTTAATAAATATCAGCGCTCTTGTTCTGATTTCTTGTGTCCTGACATACTCTACTACTCATGTAAGATAGGTATGAGATAGACTCCGTCAGGACTACTTCTTTGACTGATATCACTGAGGAATGAAAATCTAGATAATTTAGGGTCCCATCTATGTCGGGTTTCTTGGGATAAGGTAAGTAATCATCTCCGCTTACAACCTTCATTTGTTTACTTGAGAGCCAGAGTTTGGGGTCTAAAATCTTTTCATCCTCTTGACAACTTTTATCTATTTGAATTCCCACATCTAATCTTGATTTCTTGCTTCTTTTATCTTTCTTTATATTCTTCATTAATCGGGAGACTTGCTACCTATAAGAGGTATTCAAAGCTATTGGATATTCTAGAAGAAATTTTCGAATGAAATGAAGAGTCTCACTAGAAAAGAAAGAATCTTACGAGAAAAGAAGGAACTGTACTTAGGTATTCCTTTTGCTTATGCTTATTCTATTCTCATTACTATTATAAGTTCTCGTATTTCCTTACATATCTGTTTTTGTACCTTTATCTTTTGTTGACTCTAGTTGCTTGAACATCTATATATTTTTCCTTACTTATCTTTATAGCTTTCTCTTTCTCTTCCTACTTTCCTGGGTGGGTATCCTTAGAACTTTACTATTTCTTTCTGTCTCTATACTTTTCTGTCTTTGACTGCTTTAACCTTTATGCATCTTTTCTCCATTTCCTATAACTTTCTTTTCCACTCCCTTAAGTAACTATTCTTAATACTTATATTTTCTAGTTTCGTAGCTTAACTTGATCTTTTACTAATAGTTTCAAGTGATCATGGAATGATTTATAACTAGAGTAAGAATTAGAATTACTTATTGGAAAGAAATTCAAGTAGCATAGAGAATGCTTACTAACCTGTCATAGGATTTGAAGACGTACTCGAGGATCGGATATTGGAGAGGTAGTGTCTCATATACGGGTATCCCGAACATACTGCGTATATAAGACCCCAACACTCTGCCCATTGCGGTCACTGACTCTATAGACCATGCTCTGATACCATCTTTGTAACATCCTCGATCCGAGAGATGATACTGGCAGGGAATAGGCCGTACTATTCCCCTGAGCCTCCGTCTCTCTGACACTGCTAACCTCACTTATATACATACTTATACATAGGACCAATGCCCAACTCATCACTATAAATGCATAACACCTTTCCATATTAATTACTCAATTTTACAACACGTTAATAACTCTGATAGTGAACCACTTATAATGTGTTACATATATAATACATGACATTTCATTACTCTGACTAACTAGACTCTATTTCTGACTCACCTGGTGGACCAAATACCCTAGTGACTGCCATCAGTATCCATCCTTCAGAGCTCGTCCTCTGAGTAAACCTGCAAAATAAGGAAACTGGGAGTGCGGGGGGTTAGATCATTTGAACGATCTAAGTGAGTGGACATTTTATAAATAAATACTAAAACGCTTTTGAAAACACATGGTTCTAAAATTCAACTTATCTCAAATTTATCTTTTCTGAAAATCTCTTTTATAAACTGAAACGAACTCTTTCTTTCTGAAAAACTTTTCTAAAATTTGCTTTTCTGGAAATCTTTTATAAACTGCTTTTTTCTGAAAACTTTATTTCTAGAAAAGCATTCTCTGGAACTTTTCTGAAAACTGTATCTGAAAATTATTTCTAAAAACTGATATTTGTCTTTGAAAACTTGACGTATGAGGGCGTTACGTATCGCCATCCCCCATATGCCTAACTAGAGCCAGTAATGCAAATCCATGACTTTGGGGCGTTACGTATCGCCGTCCCCCAAAGCATGCCACTACTGTCCCTGAAACTAGTGGTCTTAAGGCGTTACGTATCGCCTTCCCCCAAGCCACTAAACTAGAACTGGGGGTGCGGATCTATGCTACTCTCTAAACTCTGAAACTAGGATCTAGGGGCATCTGTCATCCATAGTCTTGAACTAGGATCTGGGGACGTTACGTATCGTCGTCCCCCCAATCCTCTACATGTGCACATGCGCTGTCCGTCAATTCCATGTCTGTACAAGTTACATACTGAGGTGGGTTTTTCCCCCATGCCTCGAAAATCATAAAATCAAATTCTGAAAATATTTATTTTCTCAAGCATATCATAGAATATAATCTTTCATGAAATAACTGTAATGAAAATCAACTAACGCCCTAAAGTGTAAAAGTAAGTCTGTTATTAAAACAATAAAATGAAAATCAATTTAAAGAAAGAGTGTCCACTCACTGATTCAGAATTTACTGGTGATGCCTTGCGATAGTGGTAGAATCGCATCTTCCGGTGATAATCTAGAATTAGCAAAATTCTTTAGTATCAAGGTTGCAAATTTATATCCTTACTTAACAAAATTTATTCATTATTCATGATAACTCATCCGTGATATGTTACTAATAATTTAGGGCGGTCTAACAATTTTTACTATGCTCGTTCGAGGATCTTACAAGCTACTCACAAAACTCCATATTCTGCCCTATGTCCAGAAATTTCAGTGCACCAACACTGATTTTGGAAATTCGGTGCGCTTAATCGGTGTTGAATTTGGGGCTAAAATTTTAATAGAAAACTTGATTATATGTCTATTTTATGTTGGCTTTCACGGATCATGATTTAGATTCCTATAACTCAAGTTATAAATTTTTATTTACACAATGTTCTGTTACCACACAATCAGCAATTCACTGCAGTGCAGCTAAGTTTGAAAATTCGGTGCGACTCTGCCTTAAGTCTAAAATTCTGAATTTTGGGTATATTATTCGAAATCATGTCTAGTTCACTCAGAATTTTACGGTTTGGCAATCAGATGTCTAAAACTCAAGTTACAAGCATAAACACACAGCCAGTCTAGGTTGCCCTGTAAACTGGGTTCGCTGCCTAGCTTCCGAATTATGCCTCCCTTCCGATTTTATTTAATTTAGCCAAAAACCCTAAATTTTATAGTGCCTAAACATATACTACATGGCCTCAAATTTTTCCGATCAATTATCTTTATTCATTCAGGTATTTCACCGAACACTTGATGTGCGAAACCAATTATATTTCTTATTCTCAATTTTCTTGTTTCTCTAACCTTCCTAGCATATCTATTACACCCCATTACTTATTCATTAACCAAACAACCAAAATCAGCCCATGTTCTACCATAAGACCGAATCTTCATCTTCCAAAATAGCCAAAAATCTTCACCCATTCGCTACACTAAATTCACATTCATTAACTCCATCACCAACAACAAGACTTATCATCATTCATCATCTAATGTGTGTTTCATCATTATTTCTTTATCAAATAAAATGAAACAACCCCTTAATAGAGCATGAAGAATTCAGCCAACCTTTGTTCATAATGGAAAAATTGGGCATTTTAACATCCAACCTAATACATGTTCATATTATCAAGAAGTACATGAAGATAACTTCTAACATGCTTAACTATGGAAAACAAGCTAATTCCACTTCTAGGTTTCATGTTGTGCAAATTGGGGGAGCTAAAAATACTTGACCAAAACTGAAAAATATGAAAAGAAATGGAGTAAGAAGCTTACTTGACCAAGAGTAGCTTCAAAATTCACTATCATTCCTTTAAATTTTCATGAAGTTGAAGAAAATTTGGGGAACCCATTGGAGTTCCTTGCACATGTTGTTCTTAGCTTGTAAAGATGAATGAATAGTGATCTATTTATAGAATAAGAACTGATTTTTTTTGTTGCAAATGAATGGCCCACATTTTGCCACATCACTTAATTCTAGTTTATTCCCGAATTTACTGTCGCAGTCCTAAAAATTATAATATTTGAACTACTTCTGATCAGAATTTGGAAACATGTTTAATGTAGAAGTTGTAGATCTCGGTCTAAGATTTCCGATGATATAAAATTCATAAAAATCGGAGTTCGTATGACAAACTTACGGCCCAATTACCAAAGACTGTTCGGAACGGAATATAAGATAAGTTTCACGTTTGAATTTCAAGGGACTTACCGAATGTCCCAAATGCCATTTTATGAGCACGTACTTACTCAAACATGATTTATATCAAGTATTATGCCCCCAAACTGTAATAATCGTCAGGCTCTGGTAGCGTACAAGTCACCGGGATTACCAGATGTTACATTCTTCAAATTGAACAAATTACACCAGATTAAACAAATCCAACCTTTCAATCAAGTCTCTACCGCACCAAACAAGTCTCACCACTTTAAAACAACTCAAGAATAATTCTAGGTCATCAATGAATGGCCTAACAACTCTAGAATGACAACATGTTTACCAAATAACCAAAAGAATAACCATTTATAAGCTCACTTTAATAAACATACTTGTATACATCTTTCTTTCATGCTTCCAACCATCAAAACACAAATATAAGAGAGTAGAAAAACTTAGAAACTACATATGCTGTAGCCAAGAATAAAAGGAATAAGTTTCCCTATAATAGAAAGTTGAAAAAACTTACTTAAATCCAAGCTTTCTTGAAATTACTTCTTGTTTCTTCTCTTTTCTCTCAACTTTGTTTTGTTTATATTTTGGAGGCTTGAACTTTTGTAAATAAAATGAAAAAGGTCATGGCCGAAATTGGCCAAGTGAAAAGAAAAAGATATTTTGTTTCATTAAATTAAAAACCAAGAAGTCAAATGGAATTTGACAACCTTTTCTTTAAAGTAAAGTCAACATTATACACAAAATATTCATATCCTAACTTTATCATAATAGTAGATATTTATATTTTAATTACTTTAATCATTTAAAATTTAAATAAATAATTAATTAATTAAATACAAATATCTCAAATATATGTATTATATTTACATTAAATATCTCAAATACATATATTAATGATATTTGTCAAATATCTCAATTTGACATTTAATAAATGTGTATCTAATAAAATCATTCATTAAATACAAATAAACATTAATTAGGAAATGACCATTAGGTCTCTTTGCATGTATCTTTCGTTTAACCGTTAAACGATTTATAAATAATCAATATTATTCATAAAAGTTTTCCTAGTGCTCTACGAGTATATTTCATTAGTGAGACTCTCTAGGTTCAGGCATATCCGTCATGAAATCCAATTTCCTGTCTATAATCTACCCACCCATAAATTATGACGAACACGGATAAACTCACTGAACCATATAGGTTGAGGTCATTGCATACGTATAATCCTTCCGTCACAGATATCCAGATTATTCCAAAGATATAGATATAAACGTCAAATCTTTATAGATATAATCACATCGATGTTTCTATTAGCAATCTCTTAATAACACTTAGAACTCACTTCTACAATGTACCACGGTCCCATGGATTTAACAGAAGACTAATTCCATATTGAATATCTATGCTCTGTACACAAACCTGACAGATCCTTTCTTGACACACACATGATATCTTGAGCATCAGTCCACACCCAACGAACAAGCGAATGTCTAATCTAAATAGATCGGTGACGTGACTGCCTTCAAAGTGTGGAAGATAACTCATATATCCACAGTGGTATCTCAAGTCAAATAATCACTATGCCACTCAACACGAGAATATTCTTATTGACGTTAGTGCATCATCCATTAAGAATCTTCGGTGATTCGTTCAGTGTTTATCCGCTATATATATCTACACGTCTATGCGAGTCTACAAGACTCTGTTGGACAATTATGACCCATAACATCACTATTTGTAAAGAACATTGTGTTTTTGTACAAATTGACTATGTGACAAAAGGAAATTGCTATTTTATCATTATTGTAATTATATTACTTGGATATATATTAATGATAAAAGTCCATATGGTTAAATCGGATTAATAAGATATGAGACAGTATTAATCCACGAACGGTTTAATCATTAAATATCCCTAGTCGAAGTGTTATCGAGACTGGACAATAATAATGCGGAATAGACTAATATTACACTTGTGCGTATTATGGAATCTTAAAGTCATAATTCTCATATATTTAGGTATTGGATACTTATGCAAGTGTAATAAGAGGTTCTATTAGCCGTTGGACCGGGAACAGTTCGCTCTGGACAGACCCACTCGGAATCCCATTGGTAGTATGACTATGTGTCTATGGGAATCCGAATCAGGGTAGGTGTATGTGATCTTTAACCTGAGACTTACGTCACTATTACTTGCGACAATCAGTTTACTTTGGTATTAGTCGTCTGGAGCTTTAACGGGTTCTAAGTACGCCTGTATTGGGTTTACTGAGAATCGTAGTGTATTGGATGTGATGTCAAGATGGGAGTATCACTTCAGTCATATGGAGATGATGGTCACACATGATGCATAACTAGTACTCTTAAAAGCTGCAGCTATCGGGATAATATGAGTAGGTCATGACTTCCCTATTACAGAGATTAGTTACTCGGGATCCGATATATGCTTCGTACGGGGCAGACATAGAGCCAACCCTAGGCCTAGCATGTGACTTCCGATACTGGATCGTATTACATATTACATAATATTCGTATTACTACGCCTGATACAAATGATATTCCTTGGCGAATATTTCTGGAGAATTGGGTAGGCACGGTGCTTTGCTAGAGCCAACCATGTCTTGTAAATCGGTGAGAACATGGTACGGGGTACACATGTGTTCGGATAGTCCGATAACAGTATTTACTACCAACATATCTAGGAATCTCTTGGGTCGCTTCCCAAAGATTCACCAATGATATTTGACTCAGATAGAATTAATCTGAGATTAATTATAAGAGAGAATTAATATGGGATTAATTACGGTAAGAATTAATCTGGGATTAAATTCGTATAGAAGAGAGAATGCGATTAATTTAGAATTATTCGATAAAATAAATTTAATAGTTAAATTGGATTTTTCTATATAATTTATTTATTTGTAGCTAAAATAATATATCTGATATATTATTTGAAATCGGATTTCAATACGAAATTAAAATTAGATTTTAATTCGGGTGAACGAATTAATTTAGAATTAATTCGAAAGCGACTATCGTAATAATTTTGCGAGGCATAGTTATTTAATTAAATTAGATTTAATTATGGCGCGACGGTAAATTCGTTTATTCAGAATTAAATGAACCCGATAAAATTGCCCGTGACTTTGCTGGGCCCAAGTCAAGTTGTGTGTTGTGTAAGCCAACTCAAATTTTGAATTTAAAATGTGGTGGGACCACATGACTTACATCAAATGTCAATTATTGATGGAAGTAGTTGGCTTTAATAAAATGCATCATTTAACACACAAAACTACCAAGTTTTGGAAACTATTCACTCTCACTTTCTCTTCTCCATTACCGATTCCTTCTCCCATTGGTAATGAAATTTTACTTCAAAATTTCTTCAAAGCTAGTACTTGGAGGAGTCAAATGAGGTGATAGGGAAACTCACCCAAGGAACAAACAACACAAACAACAAGCTTGGAGCTTCTTCCAAACAAGAAATTTTGAAATTTCTCCATATACAATGTAAGTGATTCCGCCACTTTACTTGATTATTTCACACATAAAATCAAATTTAGGATCTTGTGGCATGTCTTAGAGATTAACATTGGTATCAGAGCCTTGCTAAATATGATTTTGAAAACTAGGGTTCATAAACTTTAATTAGGAATTTTTTCTTGGAGCATGAAAATTCAAAATTAAGTTGTTGGTTGATGTTAGATGATGATAACTTGGAGTTGTGCATTGTTGGATTGTTGAAAAATTGATTGGATCAAATTTCCCTTAATTCCCTATGTTGGCCGAATATTACCCTAAAGTAACTCATGGTGATTTTTTAAATTTTGACACTTGGATGTGTTAATGGCATGATATATATATATATATATATTGAATGTTGATTTAATTGGATTAGAATCAAATTGGATGTTAATTTCTTGCCATTGCCGTGAGTTAGCATGTTTGTTGGAGACTTGATTTTACTTCAATTTGTGTTGGATATGAATTGGAATGATAAGCATGATTAATTAGATTAATTAATATTTTGGAAATATTAGATTAATTAATTAGTTATGTTAATTACACTTAAAATGGATTAATGTAATATTTGGAATATTGTATTAATGTAAATTAGTCCATAAATTACTAAATGGGCTAATTTGGTTATATTTGGATTAATGGGCTTAGTTGGGCCAAGTTTGGTTATGGACAATTGGGTTGGATCCAATTGGGCCTAAACTATTTCCATAAGAGTCCAAAATATGACTTTTGTGCCTTTAATAATCTTATTGGGCCTATTGGGCCAAAATTAATTTATGGCATAGGGTGATTCCTAAATGGGCCAAGGCATTATGGGCTTGATCCATAATGGCCAAAAGTCCATGCCTAAAGAATTAATTAAAGCCCATTGGACCTAATAGAATTAGCATTGGATGGTAAATGGGTCTTTGAGACCATTTAGATTGGATTTGGAATCCAAGTCTAAAAAGGCATTATTATAATAGAATAAGTGTAATTGTTTAATTTAGAATTAAACTTGAATACAATTTAAATTGGATTTAATATTATAGTTCGATATAATTCAATAATACTTACTTTGAGTATTTATTCTTAAACGAGTTGGACTCGCACAAATCAACTCGTTGTATGAACTGAAGGGGTTATTTAGGGGTGAATCCGGTAACGCAGCGGAAGCGGTGAAAATCCGATTTTCAGATTTCAAAAATTTTTCTTGGATTAAATAAATAAACACATTTATTTAATTACCCAATAATCAAATAATGAAATAAAATTTCAAATGAATCAAATTCAAGTGAAATTACCAAATTACCCTTATATGGTATTTTGTCCATTTTAGTCCGAAATTGATCCAATCAATTTTGAATGATTCTAAATCATTTCTAAGATGAACTTAGCATTTTCAAAACATCAAAACACCAAAAGCCACAAAATCCCCAAATTTCCTTACAAATGCCGAGAGCACCAAATGGTGCCCAAGTTGACCATTTGGTCATTTCATGCTTCAAAACTCATCCAAATGAAATCCAATCAACATGAAACTTTGCATGCATCATATACACACCCAAATGCTCAACATATATGAAAACCCCCAAATTTGGAATTAGTTAGAAACCCTAATTTTTCAATTTCCACAAAATGGACAAATTAGGCTAATTACATTAAATCAAATGTTTCAATCATCAATCTTTCATCCAATTCAAGTCTCAACACAATGAAACAACTCAAGATCAAATCTAGGTCATTTAAGAGTGGGTCAACAACTCTAGAATAGCAACATGGTTTCATAAACCTTAAAAGAATACATATAACTACACTAGTTACATTCTTTGTTCATCATACATGCTCTACACACTTTTAAACAAATTTCCATCATCAAAAACCACAAGAAATAAAGAAAAGAATAACTTAAGAAACTCATGAGAGGTAGCCTAGATCATAAGGAACAAATTCCTTTCTAATAGTAAGTTTAAGAAACTTACAAAATCCAAGCTTTTCTTTAGGTTTTTCTTTTTCTCCTTCACTTTCTTTCTTTGTCTTTCTTCAATGGAACTTTGTTTTTGATAAAGTGTATTAGGTTAATGAAATGAAAAATGAAAAAACAATTTATATGTGCAACTTTTGCACTATGGCCGAAATTAGCATACCAAATGCACCAAAATTGTAATTTCAATTTCATTTGCATTATTAGTAAATCAACTTGCATAAATATCTTTTATAACCTTTATTAGATATTTATTTTGGTCAAAAATTGCAACTAATGTCATTTACTTTAATTATCCTAACATAAGATATTTATATTTTAATTAATTTAATCATTTAACAATTAAATAATTAATTAATTAATCAAATACAAATATATTAAATATATGTATAATATTTACATTAAATATTAAAAACATATATTCATTTAGGAAATAAGTCAAATAACTCATTTTGACTATTAATTAATGTGTATTTAAATTAATCAAGTATTAAATGTAAATACACAATAATTAAGTAAATGACTATCTAGTGTCTTTAGCATGTATCTTGCGTTTAACCATTAAACGACTTTATAAATAATCAATATTATTTATTTATGTTGCTCTAGTGCTCAACGAGTATGTTTCATTATTGAGACTCTCTAGGTTCAGGTATATCCGTCACGAAATCAAATTTCATGTCCATAATCTATCCACCCGTAGATTATGACGATCACGGATAATCTCGCTAAACCATACAGGTCGAGGTCATCGCAAATGTATAATTCCTCCGTCACAGGTATCCGGATAAATCCCAGAGATATAGATGTAAACGTCAAATCTCTATCGGGACTATCCAGTCGACTATTCTATTAGCAATCTCAAAAAGAATGTTTAGAACTAGCTTCTAAACTTACCACGGGCCCATGGTTTTATCTGATTGCTAATCATATGGACTACCTATGCTCTGGTACACAGAACTGACGGATCCTATCTTGATACACATAGGACACCCTGAGGATATATCTACACCCAACGAACAGGCGGAGGTCTGATCTAAATAGATCGGTGACGTGACTGCCGTCAAAGTGTAGAAGATGTCTCATGTGCCCACAATGGCATCTCAAGTCTAAGAATCACAAGTGCTACTCAACCCAAGAAGATTCTTATTGACGCTAGTGTACCATCCATTAAGAATCTTCGGTGAGTCGTTCAGTGTTTATCCACTATAAACACCTACACGTCTATACTAGTCTCCAAGACTTATGGTTCATTGAGAAACCATTGGAATCATATATTCCAGTACATGACATGTACCGGTCTCAACGGGTTTACTATACTGACCAAGTAGTGTAAACCTTGACCAGGAACTGTCTGAGAATGACAACGTCATGATACGACTCAATGTCCGTTGCGACGCTTTTGCAACTGTACCATGACTAATCATTCTAGGGTCATTACGTATTTACCATATAAAAGATTAGATTATATTATAGAAACTGCATATATTATTACTAATAATAATGTTTTACAGAAGTATTTAACAAAATACAACCGGGAATTGGCGCTCTGAGCACCAACCCCTACATGAACATAGGATGGTCATTAATTGAAGAATTAATTAATTGGATTACATTGATTGACAACATGCTATATGTGAATACTTGGATGTATTTGTTTGAATAATATATATCAGATGGATATTAGATGAGTGAGGGCAATTTTGGAAATTATTGTAAATATTGTATTTATTTGAAATTGGACCTGCGTGTCCAGCCTATCACCTCTTATTCTCATTGTATTTCTCTTCTAACCATTTTCCCTCAATGTAAATGAGGTTTCTTATAGTATTATGTAATTGGGTATATAGAAGAATGTAAAGTGCTAGCGAGAGAGATATTTGTTATAGGAACAAAATGTATTTGTATATCCATCCGCATATCATTATTATATTTATCGCGCCTTATTGTGCTTTTAGAATGCATGTTTAAGGGTGTATGATGAAACCTAATCAAAGATAATAAATTGGTTGCCAATTTACGAAAATGCCCTCGCATTTAATATTAAGCGTTTCCTTTTTTGAGTGGTTCTCTCTCAAAATCCAAGATTGGCTTTGATTTGTTGGCCAAAGTCAAGATCATTTTCTATCGCAGATGTGTTTGAACCATGAAAACTTTGTTAATATCGCATGTCTTGGGCAGTTGTGACTTGTTTGCCAAAGTCAAGGTCACTTTTGTTCATCGACGTGGATTACGAAGCTTTCCCACTGTCAATGGGTCACGCTTAACTGGAATCATTAAGCTTGTTGAGCCAAAGCCAAGGATTAGTTGATTCAGAGGAAACAGGTTATGAAATATATTAGATATATGTTTCAGACTTGGATGTCCACCTACCGGATCTAGGAATTGGATGGGATCCAATTGATCTTAGAGATCTACCTAGTTAAATTTACACAGCTTGTTGGCCAAAGTCAAGGTTGTGTATTATTTAACGGGATCCTAGCCCACTAGGAAACTAGGTTTCCCGAGTACTCAACGGAGGGTTAGAGGCTCACCGAAAATTAGTGGGAGGCTAGTATGAAATTTTTAATTTCATTTAATACTTGCTAATATGCGCACTCTATTATTATTATTTCTCGTTATTATACATATTAGTTGGACTAATATTATTCATTTATTGTTTTCTTTGAACAGTTAGACTGTACTCAACACTACTCCATTTGTAGTTGGTTATATAGTTGGACTATAGTAACCATTGCATTTGAGTGTACCCGAAATATTTGATTGGATAGTTGGACTATAGCAATCAAAATGGTTGGAAAGATAAGCGTTAGAGACATAATCACGGGTGAGTATGTCTTTAACGACGTAAATTTTCCAGACTGGGAAATGAACCTCAGGATAGTCCTGAGAGCTGAGAAGTTACTCTATGTAATAGAGATACCTCTCGGGCCTGAGCCCGGACTTGAGCAGCCAGTAGAGCATGAGCTTTGGAAGACTCACCATGATGATAACTTTACTACTCAATCCGTTACGCTTACTGCAATGACTCCTCAGTTTCGTCGTCAGAATAAGGGATTGGATTCTTATGCGATGATGTTGAAGTTGAATGATCTTCATAGATCTAATATTAGATCTCAGAAGTATGATTTTCAGAAGAAGCTATTTCACTCTCGTATGTCTGAGGGTACATCTGTCGAACACTACGTGTCGCAGATGATTGCTGACATCGAACAGCTTGGTCAGTTGGGCATTACCTTTGAGGCCGAGACTTCCATAGATTTGATCTTACAGTCTCTGTCCGACTGTTGGGGTGGGTTCGTCATGAACTATAACATGATGAACCAAGAGAAAACTCTTGGAGAGTTAATGGCTATGCTGAAAGAGGCAGAGCCAGAGCTCCTGAAAGGCAAGAAGCGTGAGAATCTTCTTACTTCGACATCCAAGAAGGCCAAGGCTTGGCCGAAGACTTCTAGGGGTGTGAAGAAGAAGAAGAATAAGGGCAAGACTCAATCATCACAGTCTTCTAAGAAGACAAAGGACAAATCCCAAGACGTCTGCCTATACTGTGGGAAACGGGGTCATTGGAAGCGTGACTGCCGTAAGTTCAAGGCGGACTTGAAGGAAGCGAAGGCGGGCAAGGCTCTAGCTTCAAGTATGTTTGTTATTGAAATAAACATGTCCACTACTAGTTTTAAAAATTGGATTTTAGATACTGGATGTGGTACTCACATATGTACTGATGTGCAGGATCTGCAGATTAGCAGGAGACTGGCTTCAGGGGAGATTGACCTGCGAGTCAGAAATTGGACGAGAGTCGCTGTTTTGGCCGTTGGCACCTATGTTTCGAATCTTCCCTCAGGGCATGTACTTACATTAGGTGACTGTTATTTAGTACTTAGTTTGACTAGGAATATTATCTCTGTATCTAGTTTAACCTGATGCGGGTATACCTTTGTATTCAGGAACACTGGGTATTTTGTTTATAAAGATGATATTTTGATATGTACAGCAAATGTGAATAATGGTCTTTATATTTTGAATATAAATGAATCTCAAACATATAACATGACAAATAAAAAGCTCAAATTGAGTAAAATGGATGAGACTTATTTGTTGTATTGTCGTCTGTGACACATTAACAAAACTCGTATATGCACACTTTCGAAGAATGGATACTTGGATGAATTTGATCCTAATTCATATGATGTCTGTGAATCATGTTTGTTAGGCAAAATGCTGGTAAAGGTGTACGTGCCACCGAGCTGTTAGCCCTCGTTCATAGTGACGTATGCGGGCCCATGTCTAGCGAGGCTAGAGGTGGATATGAATACTTCGTAACCTTTACGGATGATGCATCGCGTTATTGTTATATGTATCTTATGAAACACAAGTCGGAAACTTTTGAGAAATCCAAAGAGTTTCGACACGAATTAGAAAAATATTCTGGCAAAAGTATTAAAACATTGCAGTCGGACCGTGGTGGCAAAAGTATTAAAACATTCAGGGTAGGTGCATGTGATCTTTAACTTGAGACTTACGTCGCTATTACTTGCGACAATCAGTTTACTTTGGTATTGGTCGTCTGGATCTTTAACAGGTTCTAAGTACACCTGTATTGGGTTTACTGAGAATCGTAGTGTATTAGATTTGATGTCAAGATGGGAGTATGACTTCAGTCATATAGAGATGATGGTCACACAAGATACGAAACTAGTACTCTTAAAAGATGCAGCTATCGGGATAATATGACTAGGTCATGACTTCCCAATTACAGAGATTAGTTACTCAGGATCTGATATATGCTTCGTACGGGGCAGACACAGAGCCAGCCATAGGCCTAGCATGTGACATTTGATACTGGATCGTATTACATATTACATAATATTAATATTACTACGCCTGATACATATGATATTCCTCGGTGAATATTTCTGGAGAATTAGGTAGGCACAGTGCTTTGCTATAAGCCAACCATGTCTTGTAAATCGGTGAGAACATGGTACGGGGTACGCATATGTTCGGATAGTCTGATAACCGTATATATTGCCAACATATCCAGGAATCTCTTGGGTTGCTTCCTAAAGATTCACCAATGACATTTGACTCAGATAGAATTAATCTGGGATTAATTATGAGAGAGAAAATTAATCTGGGATTAAATTCGTATAGAAGAGAGAACGCGATTAATTTAGAATTAATCGATAAAATAAATTTAATATTTAAATTGGATTTTTCTATTTAATTTATTTGTGGCTAAAATAATATATCGGATATATTAATTGAAATCAGATTTCAATGCGAAATTAAAATTGGATTTTAATTCGGGCGAATGAATTAATTTAGAATTAATTCCAAAGCGACTATCGTAATAATTTTGCGAGGCATAATTATTTAATAAAATTGGATTTAATTATGGCGTGACGGTAATTTCATTTATTCGAAATTAAACGAACCCGATAAAATTACCCCTGACTTTGCTGGGCCCAAGTCAAGTTGTGTGTTGTGTAAGCCAACTCAAATTTTGAATTTAAAATGTGGTGGGACCACATGACATACATCAAATGTCAATTATTGATGAAAGTATTTGGCTTCAATAAAATGCATCATTTAACACAAACAACTACCAAGTTTTGAAAACTATTCATTCTTTCTTTCTCTTCTCTATTGTCGATTCCTTCTCCTGTTGGTAATGAAATTTTGCTTCAAAATTTATTCAAAGCTAGCACTTAGAGGAGTCAAATGAGGTGATAGGGAAACTCCCCTAAGGAACAAACAACAAGCTTGGAGCTTCATCCAAACAAGAAATTTTGAAATTTCTCCATATACAATGTAAGTGATTTTGCCACTTTACTTGATTATTTCACACATAAAATCACATTTAGGATCTTGTGGCATGTCTTAGAGACTAACAGACTCATGGTTCATTGAGAAACCATTGCAACCAAGATTCCAGTATACGACATATACTAGTCTCAATGGGTTTACATTACTGACCAAGTAGTGTAAACCTTGACCAGGAACTGTCTAAGAATGACAACGTCATGATACAACTCAATGTCATTTGTGACGCTTTTGCAACAATATCATAAATAATCATTCTAATGTCAATTACGTCTTTACTCTATATAAAGAGATGTTATATAATAGAAACTATTTATTTTATTCATAATAAAATGTTACATAAGTATTTACAGGAAAATACATAAGAAAATTGGCGCTCAGAGCACCAACCCTAACAAATTCTCCCACTTGCTCTAGTGCCAATATTGATTGTATCTAATATTCATTGACTCAACATGTTTATCAAATAAATTTGGAGGAATGGACTTGGTAAATGAGTCTGCTACATTATCTTCACTCGGTACCTTGCATATGATAATGTCTCATCGCGACACAATCTCTCGAATGATGTGGTACTTTCATTCCACATGCTTCGACTTCTGATGCACCGTTGGTTTCTTTGCTTGCGCAATGGCTCAAGTATTATCACAGTATAACGGAATCAGATTCTCGATACTTGGTGATGAGGCACATGATGCAACCCATGATGGACATAGACGGACTACCACCCTACATGTTTCAGAAGGTCCAATCACGAGGTCTCGAGCTAATAAGATCAATGAATCAATGCATGAATTCATACAGAAGATTATATCTGAATATTCCCACATCTCTACTATATTGAGTATGGGCTTGAAGCTGGATGAACCCATGATGGTGAACCTTATTCAGGCCGTGGAGTAACGAGATACTTAGGCCTATTTATTATAATTATTTGATAAAAAAATATTATTATTTTATTTAGGGCTTGACATTTATTTTAATTCGACTCTTTATTTATGTTTGAGCGTATTAGTTTAGATTATTATTTTATGTTTGCGAATTAGGTTAAATGTGAAAGGGTTTGCATGTGGGGATAGTTTAGGTTAGTTTTAGGATATACGCGTGTTGGCATGAAGGTAGTTTCGTCTTTGTCTTTTTTTGGGTTAGGGTTTTTGGTTGCAGCCTCCTTATAAAAGGCTAACTTTTGTTCTGCTTTGATCAACTCTTCTTCAATAAAATTATATCAATTTCGTGAACTTTGAGAAACCCTCATTTTTTTCTCACTTGTTTTGGCTTATCAAAGGTCTACTAATCCTTTGTGGTGCCTCATTAGCACTCTAGGTTTCTGTTGCTTGTTCTTCAAAGGTTTAGAGTTTTTATTTAAAATGTCTTGGCTTTCTTGGGAACGGTTTCAGTCTTTTGTGGGTTTGCTTGGCTTGTTCCAGGCAGGTTCTCATCAATTGGTATCAGGAGCAAAGTTTCCAAGGTCAGTTCATATATTTGTTCTGTTTTTGTTAGTTATATTGTCGCGTGTGTTCTGATTTTTCTATTATGCGTTTGTTTTCTTTACGTGTGTTCTGATTTTTCTATTCTTCGTTTTTTTTCTTTCCTGTGATTTTATTACCTTCCGCGTATTTTTTATTGTTTTATTTTCCAGTGTTTCTGTGTTGTTTTGTATCTATCGGTATTTGTGCTTTTTGTTTTCCTAGCTGTGATTTTTCCCTGACTATGTTTGTGCGATTTGCATGACCTAGGGTTCTAAAGCCTTAAGGGCTAAAAATATTGAAGTCTAAGGAGATTCGATGCTGGTAGTCAGACAAATGCAAGGAGAATGGGAATTGAAAGAAGAACGGTTGAAGCCCTACTTGTTTTATCTCAGGAATCTGGCACAGGCTCTCACTGACTATAAATTCCAGCACTTGTCGTGAGAAGAAAATCAGATGGCAGATGCATTGGCAACACTGGCCGCAACTTGGGAAAATCCAGAGAAATTGGTAATGAGACCACTGGTGTTGACAACGGCAAGTAAACTGTTAGTGTTCCTAGAACATGCCAAGGATTTAATAAGCAAGAAAATGTGTTCATAAATTCATTATAAGTTGCGGAATTACTTACATTGAATGGATTTGAGCTTTTAAAATTTTGAGAAGAATATCTCCAAGATCCTTCCTTTGTTGATTCCAAGCTTTGAGTTGGTTTCCAAGATCCTTCCTTTGATGATTCCAAGCTTTGAGTTGTTTCCCTATCACCTTAGTTGATTCCATGAAGTGCTAGCTTTGTTGATTTTGCAACAAAATCAAAGAGAAGAGATGATAAAGCTCACGCCCATGGAGGAGTATTCTAGGGTTTTAGTTTTGTTCAAGTGTGTTCTAATGAGAGAGAGAGAGATCTTTAGGTAAAACCAATTTACACTTTTACCTAAACAAGGTAGTTGGGTAAATGGTTTCACCAAAACCATTCCAAGGTGGTTGGAAAGTTGGTGGCTTGGCATAAATGCCAACTACCCTCCCAACTACCACATGTGAAGTGGGCCCCACATTTGAATTCAAAATTCAAATGGATTCTACGAATGTTTGCCGCGGCTCGGATTGGTTTAATCCGATTAAATGAATTTCCGTCGCTAAATAATTAAATCTGATTTAATTAAATGACGACGCCTTGTAAATATATTACGAATGCTGTTTACGAATTAATTCTAAATTAATTCGTTTGCTCGTATTAAAGTCCAACTTTAATTTCGTAATGAAATCCAATTCATATTAATATATCCGATATATATTAATTTTAGCCCATTCGAATAAATTAAATAGAAAAATCAAATTTAACTATTAAATTTATTCTACCGATAAATTCCAAATTAATCGCGTTCTCTCTCTTCCGAAAACATTTAATCCCAGATTAAATAATACCTCAATTAATCCCAGATTAATTTTCTCCATCTTAATTAATCCCAGATTAATTTTCTCCATCTTAATTACTCCAAGATTAATTCTCTCTCTTAATTAATCCCAGATTAATTCTAATTCGAGTCAACTGTCATCGGTGAATCTTTGGGAAGCGACCCAAGAGATCCCTGGATATGTTGGCAGTAAATACGGTCATCGGATTATCCGAATACGTGCGTACCTCGTACCACGTGCTTACCGATTTACAAGACATGGTTGGCTTCTAGCAAAGCACCGTGCCTACCCAATTCTCCATAAATATTCTTACTGGAATATATAATCTATGTCAGGCGTAGTGTACGTAGTATTGAGTACATCGATCCGGTATCTAATGTCACGTGCTAGGCCTAGGGCTGGATTGTGTCTGCCCCGTACGAAGCACAAGTCGGATGTCTGGTAACTAGTCTTTATAATCGGATGAACATGACCTAGTCATATCATCCCGATGACTGTAGTACTTAAGAGTACTAGTTCCGTATCCTGCGTGACATCATCTCCACTATGACTGGAGTGATACTTCTGTCTTGACATCACACCTAATACACTACGATTCTCAATATACCCAGTAGAGGCGTACTCAGAACCGGTTAAAGCCCTGGACGACAAAAACCAAAGCATATTGATTGTCGCAAGTATTAGCGGTGCAAGTCTCAGGTTAAGACCAAATACACCTACCCTGATTTCGGACTTCCTTAGACACATAGTCATACTACCAATGGAATTCCGAGGGGTCTATCCAGAGCGAAGCTGTTTTCCGTACCATCGGTAAAACACAACCTCCTATTACACTTGCATGAGTATCCAATATCCAAATATATGAGAACTATGTCGTTATGCCCTCACAATGCGCACAAGTGTAATACTAGTCTATTCCGTATTATCGATGTCCAATCTCGATAATACTACGACTAGGGATATTTAATGATTAAACCTTCGTGGATTGATACTGTCTCATATCATCTCAATCCAGGAACTAATCATATGGACCTTCTATCATTTATACATCTATGGTGATCTAATCACAAATGATAAAAGAGCAATTTCCTTTGTCACATAGTTAATTTGTACAACAACACCATGATCTGTACAAATAGTGACGCTATGGGTCATAATTGTCCAACATAAACCAGTTTATGAAGTAGAGAGAATCTCGGAAGTGGAAGTCAATGATGGGAACCCTGGTACTATGACATTCAGAGGTATCTTGAACACGGAGAACTCCCAGAAGAAGCAAGCAAGAAAAGACAGAATAGCAATTCAGAAGTTGGCTTCTCAGTATGTGAGTCTGAAAGGAGAACTCTACAAGAGACAGGCAAATGGTATTCAGCTGAAGTGTTTGAGAACAGAAGAGGCTCAGAAGGTAATGGAAGAAGTACATGCCGGGGTATGTGGACCGCACATGAATGGGTTGAATTTGTCCCGCAAGATAGTGAGACAAGGTTTCTATTGGTAAACTATGGAAGCTGACTGCGCAAAGCTGGTAAAACACTATCATGATTGTCAAGCACACGGTAACTTGAATCATATGTAGCATACAGAGTTGCATGGGTTTTCAGAGCCGTGGCCTTTCTCAGCGTGGGGAATTGATATGATCAGAGAGATTCGGCCGAATGCATGAAATGGACATCGCTTCATAGTAGTGGCCGTAGACTACTTTTCCAAATGGGTGGAAGCCGAATCATTCCGCAATGTTACAGCCAAGCAAATGGCAAGGTTCATAGCTCGAAATCTCATTTATCGGTATGGTATGCCGCACCATGTGGTAATAGACAATGGAGTACAGTTTCAAGGAGAAACAAAGGTAATGTTGCAAAAGTACGGGATATGGCATCACAAGTCATCACCGTATAGACCGCAGGCAAATGGGCTAGTCGAGGCAGCCAATAAGACAATCAAGACAATACTGGCCAAGATGACAGAGAACTACGAAGATTGGGCTGATAAGCTACCGTATGCCTTGTGGGGGTACAGAACTTCAGTGAGAACTGCAACAGGAGCCACGCCTTATTCCTTGGTCTACGGAATGGAAGCGGTACTACTGGTGGAAGTTGAGATACAGTCTATGTGAGTATTAGCAGAAGATGAATTGCTAGAACAAGAATGGGCCGTGCAAAGGTTTAAGCAGTTGGAAATGCTTGATGAAAAGAGGATGAAGTCCTTATATCACATGCATATATACCAGAAAAGGTTAGCTCGAGCATTCAACAAAAGGTGCGTCCTTCCAAGATCAAAAAGGGTGATTTGGTGCTTAAGCAGTCGAGGCCGTCGACAGCAGACCCGAGAGGGAAGTTCAGACCTAACTGGGAAGGACCTTACATAGTGCAGAAAGTCATGGGAAATAGAGCAGTGAGGCTGTCAGACTTGGAAGGGAATGAGTTCACTGAGCCAATCAATATTGACAGATTGAAGCTGTACTTTGCCTGAAGACAGAGCCGTTACCAAGAAAATCGGCAGAAAACCTAACCCAATGGGATATGAAGTTCATCCATGCATGCATACACGTAACATACTTGTATCCCTTGCTTTGTGTCTTGTGTTTGCAGGTTCCGGATAAAAGAGAACCAGCAGGAAGGAACTATAAAGCAGATTCAGGGGGCGACCAGAGACATACGGCGCCAAGGAGCACAATGAGGGTCTAACTCCTCAGGAACTGTCTCAAAGAAGGAAAGAGAAAGCGGCAGAATACAAGCAAGTTGAAAGCAAATAGAGTAATACCAGCAGTTTTTAGAAATGAACCCATGGGGGCGAAGCCCCAAATTATCAGCAGTTGAAAAGATGAATTTCAGAGAAAGAAGAAATCTTTGGTGGCTAGACATATGTCCGATGATGACATTGTATGTTGTAGAGAAGAAACCTTAGAAACGACAAGTGTCAGAGGTACTCTCATCCGGTATTTTGAGTAAATTGATCTCGGCTAGACTCACAAACACTTGACGGGATCTCAGCAGTAGAAGCCTGAGTGGTTGGCAAGATGACTAATCGAAGAGATGATGGATCAGTGAATGACCGTTGGCCTGGATGTCCACCCTGGTTTACTGATGCTACGTATGATATGGTTGGAAACAAAGAAAAGTCTCTGCAATGAAAAGAAAAGAAAAATGTACCGTCTATAACCGATAAGCGTGAAGCTACCCATGAGTGAGTATTAGGACCACCATGAGGAGAAATGCTACCTTAAAGGGTAGGTGTGTCGAAAAAAAAAAAGGCAAGAAAGAGACAAAAGGTAAAAAGAAGAAGAAGACCCTATCATGTTGAGTATGCCGAAGTAATCACAGAAAGTGATCAAGACATCTAGATTGGCTAGACCCATTGGTCCGATTCTCCGAGATGAAATCATCAAGTCGGCTTATTTATGGACTAAGCTGCGCAAGAGCCCTGACACACACACACACTTGGAGTCTAGTTCAGATCATTCGCTCAGACGGTCAGATTTGAGTTGTATCATATACTTTGAATATTCTCTGGTTTCGACACGAAGCATCCGTTGAGGACAAAAATATGTTTAGCTATCAAGATTATCTCGTGAGAGGCAGTGCAGTATATTGGGATGAACCATCACATCATATCAGCAGCAGTTTTGGGGATGCGTCCCAGGGTTGTAACCCACTTCATCAGTACCAGCAGCTTTGGGGATGCGTCCCAGGGTCGTAACTCACATATCAGTATCAGTTTGGGGATGCGTCCCCGGGTTGAGGCCCATTTTGTCAGCGGTATTGGGATGCGTCCCAGGGTCGAGGCCCCCATTGTCAGTTGCAGTTATTGGGATGCGTCGCAGGATCGAGGTCCACTGCATCATCAGTTCCAGTTTGGGGATGCGTCCCAGGGTCGAGGCCCACACATCAGTTGCATTTCTTGGGATGCGTCCTATGATCGAGGTCCACTGCATCATCAACTCAGCTTGAAGCAGTAGACAAGTCAGGTAGCAGCTGGCGAGCCAGGATCGAGGTCCCCTGTGTCACGGGCCAAACTTTGGTGTCACCAAGTTGGGTCCGTGCGACACTTGTTAGCGTTGTGCATAACAAGTCAGCCTAGAATCGACCCTGCAAGGTCGTACACATGGTTAGCCATCTATAGAATGGAACATTATTAGGCAACAAAGTAAAGCATACATCGATAAGCACACATCCACAAGGCATGAGATAATGAAACACGTGCAAGACATATGGGATACACATTCAAGCAACACATTCGGACATAGCAATTGGAAATCAAAAGGAAGCATGTTTCATTAAGCAAGCCAACTAAGGGCGAGGGAGTACACAGCTAAAGCCCCTAGTATGCTGGTGGCCAAGGCCCTTCTAAGGTGCCAGGTCACCCCCCTAAAGAGGTTTTAAAGACATTGCACAAGTGTCACTAGGAAACACACATGATTTTTGAGTTGTCACACCCCTAAAATAGAAAATAAAATAAAATAAGAATAAATACAAAGTGCACACTAGCACCACACGCAAGCGGCCATGGGCAAGTCATTGGCCCTGGACAAACTTGGAGTGTAGGTGCGTTACATCCTCCCCCACTTAATCTGTCGACGTCCTCATTGACACATCTGAACTCCTCCTCCTCTACTCTTCACCTCGGTGCTGGTAGGCTTGAAACTCTTCACTCTGCTGCTTCAATTGGTGCAGGTCTTCGGCTCTCTTGTCTTGACGCTGAAGGGTTGTAAAGTCTTCAATCTTCTGTGTAAACTGCTGCAGGTCTTCGACTCTCTCCCAACTTGTCTCTTCATCTCCCAGGTCTCTCCACCTCACTAGGAACTCCTTTCCCTGTCGTTGGTCTCTGGTCGCCTCCCTTTCTGCCAAAATCTCTTCAACTTCCCTCGTGGTTCTCTTCCTAGTTGGTTCTTCAATCTCTGGTCTTCGTAGTTGGTTACGAGTTGCATCATTATTGTCTGCATGAAAAGGTCTCAACCTGCTGACATGAAAAACTGGGTGCATCTTCATCCACGCTGGAGTCTCGACTTTGTATGAAGCTTTTCCCACCTTCTTAAGAACGGCAACTGGCCCTTCATATTTCCTCACCAATCTCTTGTCTCTGTTCCCTCTGAACCGCATTTGTTCTGGATTTAACTTGATCAACACCAAATCTCCAGGTCGGAATTCTAAGGGTCTTCTATGCTGATCTTCTCACTTCTTCATCCTCGCGGAAGCCTTCTCCAAATAAGCTTGAGCAATTTATGTATTGGTTCTCCATTCCTTAGTGAAGTTGAAAGCTCGTGGGCTTTTCCCGGAATACTCTGTCACTGTGTGTGGGAGTAGAGGCTACTGATCCATCACAATTTCAAAAGGTGTTTTGTTGGTGGCGGAGCTCTTTTGAGAGTTGAAGCAAAATTGGGCAACATCAAGAAGTTGTACCCAATTTCACTGGTTGGCATTAACGAAGTGGCGTAAGTACTCCTCCAGCATCCCATTGAATCTCTCTGTCTGTCCATCAGTCTCGGGGTGGTAACTTGTTGACATGTTTAGTTGAGAACCCAGTAGTTTGAAGAGTTCGGACCATAAAGTTCCCGAAAATCTCTGATCTCGATCACTCACAATTTGTCTAGGCACGCCCCAATACTTCACCACGTGTTTGAAGAATAATCTAGCAGTGTCTTCCGCCTTGCAGTACTTAGGTACTGGTATGAATGTTGCATATTTGGAGAACCTATCAACAATTACCAATATGTTGGTTAATTCACCAATTTTTGGAAGGTTGGTTATGAAGTCAAGGGAGATGCTCTCCCATGGCCTGTTGGGGACACTCAACGGTTCCAATAATCCAGGGGTCTTCAACTTCTCTACTTTTTCCTGCTGAAAAATGAGGCATGTCTTGGTGTACTCTGTCACATCATCCCGCATCTGAGGCCAATCGTATCCTTGTTTTAATAATGCATGAGTTCTCTGCCAACCGGATGGTCGGCCCATAAAGTATCATGACATTCCTTTATGAGAATCTTCCGGAGGTTTTCTGACTTGGGAACATACAAGCGGTTCCCTTAGTCCACAAAATTCCGTCTTCCAACCAGAAACGACGAGCCTTGCCTTCCCTTACTAACTTCAAAATTGCCTTAGAGACATGGTCCTTCTCCAAGTTGTTTTGGATGAGTTCTCTGATAGGTGTACGGATGGTGCTGAAAGACATGTTAGCCAACGCCTTCAAATGACTATGTTCTGACTTTCGACTCAAAGCATCTGCCACCTGATTCAAACATACTGCTTTATGCTCAAAATGAAAGTCGAATTATGCTAAAAACTCCTGCCATCGAGCCTGTTTCGAAGTAAGCTTTGGTTAAGTGAGGAAATAACTGACTGCGGAGTTATCTGTCTTCACCACAAATCTCGACCCGAGAAGGTAATGTCTCCACACCCGCAGACAATGTATCACTGCAATAGTTCTTTTTCCTACGCTGTATATCGTTGTTCTGTTTCGGAAAGCTTACGACTCTCATAGGCAATAGGGTGACCTTCCTGAAGCAACACCCCTCCAAGTGCAAAGTCTGAAGCATTCGTCTGAACTTCAAATGGTTTGGCCATCTCCAAGAGAATGAGAACTGGGTCTTCTATCATCGCTTCCTTTAAGCTTTCAAAGGCTTCTCTGCACACATCAGTCCATTCCCATGTCACCTCCTTCTTTAATAGTTCTGTCAAGGGTATCGCCTTCTTGGAGTATCCTCTCACGAATCTCCGGTAGTAGTTGGTAAGCCCAAGGAAATACCGCAATTCTTTGACATTGGTTGGGGCGCCACTCGCGGATTGCTCGTACTTTCTCCATGTCCATCCGTATATGACCCTGCCCTATGATATGGCCGAGGAATCTGATGCGTTCTTGGGCGAATGAGCATTTTTCCTTATTCACAAATAGCCTATTATCTTTCAACTTCTGGAATACTATGGCAAGATGTCTTTTGTGTTCCTCCAATGTGGTGCTATAAACCACAATGTCATCTAGGTAAACCACTACAAATTTGTCAAGGTATTCATGGAAGACTTCATTCATTAGGGTGCAAAATGTTGCGGGAGCATTAGTTAGCCCAAACGGCATCACCAAGAACTCAAATGCTCCATATCGGGTAACACAAGTCGTCTTCGGTTCATCCCCTTCGGCAATTCTCATCTGATAATATCCCGAACGTAAATCCAGCTTCGAAAAGTATCTTGCTCCACTCAACTGGTCGAACAAATCTGCTATAAGGGGAATGGGGTAGGTGTTTCCGCACTGTCAACTTGTTCAAAGCCCTATAGTCGATGCACAACCTCAAACTTCCATCTTGTTTCTTTTGGAATAAGACAGGGGCTCCATATGGGGCCTTCGAAGGCCTGATGAAGCCTGCCTCCAACAGATCATCTAGTTGCTTGCGAAGTTCAGCTAATTCTAGTGGAGCCATCCTATAAGGTGCTTTTGCCGGCGATTTAGCTGAATGAACTAACTCGATTTGGTGATCAACGGACCTCCTCGGAGGTAAGACTTTGGGGAGCTGATCAGGCATCACTTCAGTAAATTCTTCTAAAACCTTGTTGATCTCAGGCACCGGGGTTTCCTCTATTCCTTCTCCAATTACTGTAGGGATAGCAATGAATTTCAGCTCCCGCCTCTTGATCCCCTTTTTAAACTGGATTGCGGATAATAGTTTTCCTTCTGTGGGAGGTTTTACCTTTGCTGGCACTACTGCAGGTTTCTCCCCATAATCAACAAGCTCCCTGCAGCTGGGACAGGGATGGCCCACTTGTTAAGTAGGAATTCCATTCCTAGAACAATATCAAAGTCATCCATCTGGACCGCCACAAGGTCAGTTCGACCTTCCCACGTGCCGATCTTCACTCTTACTTGTCTCGCTAGCCCACTCGTGGGTAGCGCTTGTGAATTAACCGCTTTCATACGACTCGCGTCCCGCTCTAACTTGAGCCCCAGACGCTTCGCTTCGGCGGTAGAAATAAAGTTATGGGTGGCCCCTTTGTCCACCATAATGCTTTTTGCCGCAACTCCGTTAATCAATGCATCAACAAACATGAGGCCCTTTTCCGAGAACTTCTGAGTTTCTGGCTGTTTGTTAAGGGCATTGAGCATCCTCAATGCCACCATTCGGCCAGATTCTTCCTTTTCTGGGCCCTTCTCAGTCGGGCGTCGTCGTTCTTCCTCTTCTTCTTGTGCTAAGAGGGCAGCCATTCTTGATTTCTTAGGGCATTCCATAGCTCGATGTGGCCCGTCGCAAATAAAACAACTTAAGGGCTTCTTCTCATTTGGAGGACCGTTCTGAGGTGCCGGCCATTTGAAGTTCGAGGAACTTGACTCTATTCTCTTCTCCGCTCCCCCACTTCTATCGTTGTTACAGTTCCTAGGCTTCTTATTCCCACTATCATTATTAGTAGGAGCCGGCGTAGATCTTTTTGATGGAGGTCCCTTGAGGGAATAGTCCGTTAATTGTTCCGCCGCAGTCGTTGTTGCCTCTGCAACTCTGTTCTAACCCAAGGCTTCAACCCCTCTATAAAATAGAAGAGTTTGTCTTGTTCGGACATGTCTCGGATATCCAACATCAATCCGGAGAACTTCCTCACATATTCCCGGATGGAGCCGGTATGTTTTAGGTCTCTTAGTTGTCGTCGAGCTATGTATGCTACATTTCCTGGTAGGAATTGAGTTTTTATCTCGCGCTTCAAATCCTACCAATTGTCAACGGCGCATCGGCCTTCCTGGATTTCAATGTGTTTTGCCCTCCACCAAGACTTCGCATCTCCAGACAAATACATCAAGGTTATTGAGAACTTGTCCCCCTCTTCTTCTATCCGTGAAGCTTTAAAGTACTGCTCCATGTCAAAGAGGAAGTTTTTGAGGGCTTGCGCGTCTCTAACACCATCATACACTCTAGGCTCCGGGATTTTCGATCTCTTCTATTCTATGTTCTGAGTAGTCGTGGGCAAGTTTGAGACATCGAGGGCGGTGAGATTCACCCTCACGCTCAACTCTGCCAACTGCTCTTTCAATGAGCTCACGGCATCTTGCCAATTATTGGCATCTCCCCCTTCTCGTGGGGCACTAGTGCTAGCACCTGTTGCTTGAGTCTCTAGGGCACTTACCCTGGTTGTAAGGGCCTCGAGTACCTTGATAGTTTGCCTGAGGTTTTCGACATCTCAAGTCTTGTTCGTGAATGTTGCGACGAGGCTATCAATATCCACTAGTTTTTTTCTCGACAACATCCAAGCACGTTTTTGTGGAGGACCTCGTAGCCATTTTGCAACACAAGCTTGAACCACGCTCTGATACCAACTGTCACGGGCCAAACTTTGGTGTCACCAAGTTGGGTCCGTGCGGTACTTGTTAGCGTTGTGCCTAACAAGTCAGCCTAGAATTTACCCTGCAAGGTCGTACCCATGGTTAGCCATCTATAGAATGGAACATTATTAGGCAACAAAGTAAAGCATACATCGATAAGCACACATCCACAAGGCATGAGATAATGAAACACGTGCAAGACATATGGGATACACATTCAAGCAACACATTCAGACATAGCAATTGGAAATCAAAAGGAAGCATGTTTCATTAAGCAAGCCAACTAAGGGCGAGGGAGTACACAGCTAAAGCCCCTAGTATGCTGGTGGCCAAGGCCCTTCTAAGGTGCCCGGGTCACCCCACCTAAAGAGGTTTTAAAGACATTGCAAAAGTGTCACTAGGAAACACACATGATGTTTGAGTTGTCACACCCCCTAAAATAGAAAATAAAATAAAATAAGAATAAATACAAAGTGCACACTAGCACCACACGCAAGCGGCCATGGGCAAGTCATTGGCCCTGGACAAGCTTGGAGTGTAGATGCGTTACACCCTGCATCATCAGTTTTGAGGATGCGTCCCCAGGTCGAGGCCCATTTTGTCAGTGGTATTGGGATGCGTCCCAGGGTCGAGGCACCCGTTGTCAGTTGCAGTTATTGGGATGCATCCCAGGATCGAGGTCCACTGCATCATCAGTTCCAGTTTGGGGATGCGTCCTAGGGTCGAGGCCCACACATCAGTTGCAGTTATTGGGATGCGTCCCTAGATCGAATTCCACTGCATCATCAACTCAGATTGAAGCAGCAGGCAAGTCAGGTGGCAGCTGGCAAGCCAGGTAAGTTAAAATGCATTGCACGAACTTTGATAGGACTGTCATTGTCACACACTGTACAGATCCCATCAAAGTGAGGGCGACTGTAGGCACTGCAATTTTGCATATAAGTCCCGCTGATGAGCCTCCAGCGGAGGCACTACCTTTTTATGTCGTGGGAGTCGCGAGAAACGGACGACGGAAGGGAATAATTGAGAATTGATGTTTCGTAGGATCTGATTCGCTCGTTTAGCTTCGGGCTTGTCCGTCGGATTTCCGTTGCAACATTTCCTTGGCCCAAACACCAAACCCACGCCCATAAGCCCACCAAAACCAACCAAATCACACACCAAGCCCACCAACACAAAGGCCCACGCCCATTACAAAACATTTACCTCTCTACCAACTATTCAAACAACCAAATTTTAATTCTACCATGCATGCCCCACACATTTTGATCTACAATTTACCTTACTCCCCATTTTTCAACAAAGTTTCCAAGACATTAATGTCATCCCCCCTCCTAGTCAAAAGAAACCACAAATCACCTTCATTTTTCAACAAGTTTCCAAGCCATTAATGACATTTCCCCACACCATTTAATTCACTAACCCCACACCCATGACTTAGCCTTCCCTTTTCCATTTTTTCAACAAAGCAAGTCCTTCTCCTTCTCAAACAAGGAAGCCCCCATCCCTTTGCCTATATAAACAACCATTTTCTCCCTTGAAACCCCTAGCATCTTCATAGCATATACTTAACATTTTTAGCACAAAGACATCACAAGAACTCTCATCTCTTCTCTCAAGTTCACGCCAATAATCCCTTGAAGAAACAGCCCCTAACACGCCATTCAAGCCCTCAATTCTGCTCTCCAAACTCACGCAAAAACTGCCCCTTGAATAGCCCACTGCTCATGCCTATTGCCCCTCACTGCAGCGCTCTCTCACGCCACAAATAACCTCACTGAAGCCCTCTCTCACGCCACAAATAACCTCATTATGTCCATTACATTCACGTAAATATACCCCTCTTACTGCAGTCCTTGAAGCACACACGAACAGCCCTATAGAGCAGCCCACTGCTCACGCCAAACACCATTCACTGCAGCCCACTGCTCACGCCAATCAGCCCCTGTAAACCAGCCCCAATGAACATGCCAAATACCTTCAAAAAACTGCACTGAAAACCCACCTTTCTACCCTCCAAACTGCATCACAAAACAGTCCCACAATTACCGAAAATTACACCTAAAACAGTGGCCAAAATCTTCAAAATAGTGAAAAAAAAAACTACACTGGGAAATCCTTGAATAACCGCATAAAACAGCAGCCCAATACCCCTCGAACCACCACAAAACAGCCCCTTAACACACTTGAAGCAGCGAACAGAAAATACAACGGAAATCGCATCGAAACGAAGTGGAAACAGCGAACAAAACAGCAAAACAGCGGAGGAAAACATCGAACTAGCGAACCGGAGGAGTCATGGAGTGTTAGCCCTTCTGACGGCCGTATAACGCACTTCCAAGAGACGACACAAAAGGTTAGACTTGAGGGCATATGTTATATATTTTCCTCGCATGAATTAGTGATTTAGAAAGCATGTTACTTATTTTCCTCGCATGAAGTAGTGACTTAGAAAGTATGTAATTTATTTTCCTCGCATGAACTAGTGACTTAGAAAGTATGTAATTTATTTTCCTCGCATGAACTAGTGATTTAGAAAGCATGTGGTTTACTTTATTTCGTATGAACATTGTAAATTAGTATATGATGTGATTCCAGGTGAATGGAATATGTGTTCTTTCTTGTGGTATATTGGATGGAAACCCGGACATAAATTCCGTAGCCGGATCCGAATGGACGGTATTATGGTTTGCACTCGGGATACAATGCCCTGTACCACTTGAGAGATTCACATATTCCATTTCATCCAAACTTGTATTCAAGGATGATTAAGCCGTTAGAAGGTTATTTTATTTTTTAGCATGACTTAGTTATTTTCTTTCGCAATAGGAGTTTAATTTACATCATGTTTAGATCGTTATTTGTCCAACATATTTATTGTGTGATATCATGTGTTTTCCGTTATGATAACTAGCTTTTAAAGCATGTAAACTTAGATATAAGCCGTATACGAATTCAGGTGTAGGTTACCTTTTTGCAAATGTATGTTGAGTAGACTTGGTTAAAATTACACAAATCCGTTCATTACAAGTGACATAAGTAAGGGGCCATTCCGAACCCAACGGTTTGAGGTCTTCCCTTACGAGGGGTGAGTGTGGCCTTAAATCATTTTCTCGGGTCACACCGGGTGGTAACTCCATTATTCTCCGGTTTAGTCCCCCGTGGGCTACTCCGTACTCCCAACTAGGCCGCGAGCCTAGAACAACATGCATCACCCAGTTTTTGTGTCCTACAACACTTTATTGCATGTCACAAATCAGATGATGCCACACACATTGCTGATCTATTTTTCCGTGAGGTTGTTCGTTTACATGGGGTGCCTCGGAGTATAGTATTGGACAGGGATGTAAAGTTTTTATGTTATTTTTTAAAATTTTATGGGGTAGGGTGGGAACTAAACTCTTATTTTCTACCACTCACCCACAGACTAATGGTCAGGCTGAAGTCGTTAATAAGACCCTATCCCAACTATTGCGTATTTTTATTTCTAAGAATTAGAAGTCATGAGAAGAATGTTTACCTTTCATTGAGTTTGCATATAATCGTAATATTCATTTCACTACTTCTTATTCTCCTTTTGAAATTGTGTATGGTTTTAACCGACTAACACCTCTGGATTTATTGCCCTTACCTGTTGATGAGAGGGTTAGTTTGGATGGTAATCACAAGGCTGATTTAGTCCGGTCCATCCATGAGAATGCTTGAAAACACATTGAGAAGAAGAATGAACAATATGACTCGCATGCCAACAATGGTAGACGCCGTGTCTCATTCGAACTAGGCGATTGGGATTAGGTGCACATGCACAAGGAGCGATTCCCAAAGCAACAACAATCCAAACTCCAACGCAGAGGCAATGGCCCGTTTCTGATTCTAAAAAAAATAAATGACAATGCCTACGAAGTGGATTTGCCAGGTGAGTATAATATTTCTGCGTCATTTAATGTTTTTGACCTTTCTCTGTTTGATGCAGATTCGAGGTTGAATCCTTTTGAGGAGATGTGGAATGATAAGGCCCAGGATACAGTTCATGATGGACACAGACGAACCACCACCGTACATGTTCCAGAAGGTCCAATCACGGGGTCTCGAGCTAGGAAGATCCAGGAAGTAATGCATGGATTCATACAGAAGGTTATATTTGACTATTCTCACGCCTATACTACATTGAGTATTGGCTTGAAGCTGGATGAACCCATGATAGTGAACCTTATTCAGGTCGTGGAGAAATGAGATACTTAGGCCTATTTTATTATAGTTATTTTATAATTATTATTATTTTATTTAGGGCTTCACATTTGTTTTAATTTAGCCCTTTATTTATGTTTGAGCGTATTACTTTAGATTATTAAATCCAGAGGTGTTAGTGGGTTAAATCCATACACAATTTCAAAAGGAGAATAAAAAGTAGTGGAATGAATACTACGATTATATGAAAACTCAATGAAAGGTATACATTCTTCCCATGTCTTCAAATTCTTAGAAATGACAGTACGTAATAGTTGGGACATGGTCCTGTTAACAACTTCAGTTTGACCGTCAGTCTGTGGGTGACAAGTGGTGGAAAATAACAGTTTAGTTCCCAGCCTACCCCATAAAATTTTCCAAAAATTACTTAAAAACTTCGCATCCCTATCCGATACAATACTCCGAGGTACTCCATGTAAGTGAACAACCTCACTACAAAATAAGTCAGTAATATGTGTGGCATCATCTGATTTGTGACATGCAATAAAGTGTGCCATCTTGCTAAAACGGTCAACTACAACAAAAATAGAGTCCCGACCCTTCCTAGATCTAGGTAATCCTAACGAAAAGTCCATGGAAATATCTACCCACGGTGCATGAGGAACATGTAAAGGTGTATAAAGCCCATGTGGTTGAACTTTCGATTTTGCTTTCCTATAAGTAATGCAACTAGTAAAAATGTGTATGGCATGCTTCTTCATTTTAGGCCAATAAAAATGTTCATGCAAGATATCCAATGTTTTCGTAACACCAAAATGACCCATAAGACCCCCACTATGTGCTTCACGGACCAATAATTCACGCATAGAACAACTAGGCACACATAATTTATTCTCTTTAAAAAAAAATCATATTGTCTGTAAAATTTACCATAAGCACCTTTGTCACATGCAATGTAGATCTCAGAGAAGTCATGATCACTTGTATACAAATCTTTGATAAAGTCAAAACCAAGAAACTTAGAACACAAGGATGTAAATAAAACATACCTGCGTGAAAGTGCATCAGCAACCACATTCTCCTTACCTTGTTTATATCGAATGAAATATGGGAAGGTCTCCACGAACTCCATCCATCCTTATTCAAGAAACCCTAGCCATCTTTTTTCTTCTCTATCATTCTCTCAAAAGTTGAGAAACTTCATTGAAGAACAAAAAGAAGAAAAACAAAAATATCAATTGTGATAAAATCTCTAAAGAGTTTAGGGATTTAATTTATGTTAGTCAAGCCCACACTTGTTTCCGATGGTTGTGAGACATAGCATGGAAGACTTTGTGGTGTTGAACCCCTTATCACACGTCCATGGCTCGTCACTCAAGTAAAGGAAATGGTAGATCAACTCATGCACATGAATTTATTTTCATCAAAAGATATTATCAAATGTAATCTTTACATGCATATCATATGCTGTTACTTTGGGCATTTGGTGTCACGGCAATTGATGGAATTTTTCGTGTGTGGCTTGAATCAAATTGCGCATGTGGCTAAAATTTGTTGATCAAATTGCGCACTGACAAAATAATTAAAAGCAATGTGCGCATGGTAACGGCATAGACAGAGGCGTGAATTAATCAAGCAGATTGTTGACCTGTGCGCATGAAATGAAGTGGTGCACTGAAGCTTGCATGGTACTGGCTTATAATGGGTTGTAATATGCATGTTGTGCAAGCGCCACTAGAAGCCGAACAATCACAGCCAACATGCATTCGGCAGTGAATAAAATTATGGGGATTTTTGGATTTAGGATTTTTTGGGTGGAAAAATTCTGGATACAAAAGAGAAGAGCATAAAAATTTTTCAAGTCCGATCTGGGTGCCTAAGCCGCCTTCGCTACGCGAGGAAAGCGTTTCCTACAAAGGGATAACGGCATCATATTTTAATAATTTTTTATTTTCCGTTGCGCACTCGCGGCCGCTTCCCAACAGTGGTATCGGCGCGCCGTTTGTGTTTTGATTAGTTCTCTCTCATTTGAACTCGAAATTGGGTGTGTAAAAGCTCGTTGGAAAGCTAACACCTGAACGTACCTTTAGGCACAAGTTTTGCATGATTTGCTTAAGATTTGAATTGTGAAATTGCATTTAAAGTTCACGCATCTGTAAAAAAACATGAATAGTAAATTTTTTTGATTAAAATAAAATGCAATATCATAATTAAATATTAATGAAAGTTATTTAATGCCTAAAATAATTCCAACATATTAAAACTCATATGCTTGATGATTCTATGTATGATTAGAATTGACATTATTATTTTAGGGTGCAAGAATCTAGAGACTTTCTAAGAAATAGAGAGTGTATTGCTTATTCCTTAGCTAAATAATTATTATATGATGAACTTAGAGATTTATTACCTTTAAGGCTAATAAATATAAATCACTTGTTTATAATAAAAGACATTATAAAAGATACAAGTGGGGTGGGACCAAGGCGTTAATAAAACTTTTCAAACTAAAGTTAATTTAACCAAAGGTATTACTAGAGTTAGATAATGATTTGGTGTCTTCCTTCACTCACTACCTTTTTATAGCCAAAAAGGAAAAGATGTGAAGACATCTAGATAATCATTTACTCAAAGCTTACCTTAAAGCATATTTAAAGTGTTGGACTAATTTGGAGGATCTATTGTTTATTCCTGTCACCAAGGCAATAAGAGCCTAAGAGGTAAGGGTATTTAAGAGAGTTCGCTCCACCCTCCCTCTGGGGAATTTTCAATGGAGGAATCCATTTGACAGTTATTCACTTAAACTTGCTAAAATCCTCAATAATAATTGAAGTCTAAAATTTGCCTCCCATTGTAAAGTATAGACCCAAAGGGCTTAAACCGTATTGGCAGGACTAGGCTTTACCAGACTGACCAATACCAATTTGTCCCTAAATCATACTATTGACAATGGTTTGACTTTTCTGATTCATAAGACGCATCGACCCTTAGGCGTGGTCTTATAACTTAGTGGCAAAGATTGGGTGTCCATAAGGACTAGCATAAGCTATGGCATGTTTGATTGCCCAACCCAATGATCAAAGAATTGTGATATATATCATAAAATAGTTGGGAACCTACCTAATTATCATATTTTATAACGACCGGCCCTAGTCGGAGTTATGAAAGGATGATAATAGGATCCTTGCCCACAAGAAATCCATCATATTGGGGTTGATGTGATTTGCTTAAAATTTTAAAACAATTGAGTGGGAGTAACTTCATAATATTAAAAGCCCATGTTATTATGAAACATTAATGAAAACATATTCCTAATTTTAACATTTTCTCTTAACAGGTGGGATAAAATAAATAACAAACATTCAAATGGAAAACAGAGTATCACTTCGTTCCATCCTTGATGAGCATAAGCTCAAATGGGAGAACTACAATGACTGGTTTAGAATCCTTAAAATTATCTTACGACAAGAAAAGATTTTCTATGTTCTTGAAAGACCATTTTCCCTTGAACCCGCATAAGATGCTGACCAAAATACATTTGATGCTTGGAAGAAACACATCGATGATGATGAGCAAGCAGTTTGCATAATGCTTGGCTCTATGTCGGGCGAACTTCAGAAAGTTCACGAAGATATGGATGCTCAAACCAACATCTTTCACTTGAAGGAGTTGTATGCAACTTCCGTTCATACCGTGAGATTCCAAGTGTCATGTGCCTTATTCCAAACAAGGTATAAAGAAGGATCTGTTAGTGGACATGTTTTTAAGATGATTGGCCACATTGAAAAATTGGCCAACCTCAGGTTCATCATGGATCATGAGATAGGTCACGATCTAATTCTTCAGTCCTTACCAAAAGACTTCTCTAACTTTATTATGCAGTTTCATCTGTCTGATAAAGAAGCTACTTTAGCAGAATTGCACAATCTAATAAAGCAAGTAGAGAAGAACTTGAAACTGGAGCTTAAAACCTCCGTCATGCTTACGGGTACGGACCTGAAGCCACGAGGCCCAAAGAAAAATAAGGGCAAGGCCAAAGCTCCAGATCACCTAAAGCCCAATGGTAAGGTGGAGAAGAAAAAAGGAAAGGGGAAATATTTCTTTTGTGCAAAAAAGGGTCATTGGAAGAAAGACTGTAGATCCTTGAAAGCCAAGGAAGCTATGGAAGCCCAAGAGGCTAAGAAGCCCAATGCTTCAGATATGTTGTATATGATTGAACTATATTATCAAAACTCTGAACCTTCTACTTGGGTGCTTGACACCGGTTGTGGGACTCACTTGTGTAACAATGTGCAGGGCCTGAGAAACAGTAGGAGACTCCGTCATGGGGAAGTTGACTTACGCATGGGTAATGGAGTAAAATTGGCTGCATTGTGCGTGGGGACTTATTCATTAGTTTTGCCGAATGGTTTAGTTTTAGACTTAGAAGATTGTATTTATATACCTTCTCTAGTAAAGAACAACATTTCAATTTCTTCTTTATGTAATAAAGGCTTTTCATGCCTAATAAGTTGTAATGAATGTTCTATTTATTTCAATGAAATAAATATATGGAGATGGTATTTTGAATAATGGTATCTATGTCTTACAAACTAACAAAGAATGTTCAACCTCTAATATATACAACGTTAACTCGAATAATCTCAATAAATCACTTCTATGGCATAGTCGCTTAGGTCATATCAATGAAATAAGATTAACTAAGCTACATAAGGATGGGTATTTCAGACCCTTCAAATATGAACCTTATGGAACTTGTGAGTCTTGTTTACTTGGTAAAATGACCAAATTACCCTTTAAAGATAAATTACAGCGTGCAACGGAGACATTAGAACTCATACACTCTGATGTATGCGGACCAATGTTAGTTACCGCTAGAGGTGGATTCTCCTACTTCATTACCTTTATCGATGATCACTCGCGATATGGGTATGTGTACCTTATGTGGTACAAATCTGAAGCCTTTGAGAAATTCAAAGACTTCAAAACTGAAGTATAAAACCAGCTTAATAAAAATATTAAGTCACTAAGGTCTGACCGAGGTGGTGAATACTTAAGCAACGAATTTCAAGATTACTTGAGAGAAAATGGGATTGTTTCCCAGTGGACTCCTCCGGGAACTCCACAGCATAAGGGGTGTTGGTTTTTATTAAGGTCCCAAGATCAAACAAGCAATGAAAACATGTGTAAATACATCGACGAAGGTAGCGGAATACTTACATCGATCGGTTAAGTCGATTTGTAGACGTTTCAAGCCAAAAACTTCACTGCCTTGGTCACGCCCACTGTGCAGATTTGCTCACTGGTTTGAGCTCATTCGGGTCTCAAAACGAAGCTCCAAACTCCGTCGGATGAGTCCCGCCTCATGGGTGAACCTCCCTAACACCTTCGCAATGTTCACAAGTGTGCTAGCACTTGATTTCATCAAATGAAATCACTCATTTGCTTCCCTTGAAGTCACGCCAAAACTGGAATAAAACCAGTGAAGAAAATGTTCAAAATGGCGTGAAGAGGAGAAAGAAAAGGGTGAGAGAGAGAGATGGAAAAGTGAGTGAGACTTGTAAGCATTTACAAAAATAAACACCTTATATATTTTCCTTGAAAATTATATTAAAACAATTACCAAAACCTTTATTCAAAATAAAGTAAATGGTAAATGTCTATCATGTGTCACTATTCCACCAACTTGCATCACTATTCACAAGTCACTTTAATAAAGTGATGTGATGCAAGTCAATCAATCAATCCTTCCATCAATCAATTAATCAATCAATCACTCAAAGTGACTTTTGATTTGACGCTTGATGTGACGATTGATTTGACGCTTGATGTGACTTGCGTTGCCGCGCTCGAATTCGAAATACGAATGCGTTCGCAATCACATTCGGGCTCGGGTTCGCTAATTCTCAATTAGCGAATTTTCCGTCGCGTCATAATTAAACGATTACTCCTAGCGAATTCACTATTCACGTCGCTAACAAATTAATTCTAAATTAATTCATTCGCCCGAATTAAAATCTAATTTTAATTCCGCGTCGAAATCCAATTTCGTTTAATATATCGAATATATTAATTTACCGATTAATTCCAAATTAATCGTTATCTCTCTATTGACGATATTTTATCCTAGATAAAATATCTCCGTAATTAATCCTAGATTAATTTTCTCTTTCTTCTATATAATCCCAGATTATTAATGAGTGCGAGTTATGCGTCATCGGTGCATTATCGGGAAGCGACCCATGAGATCTATGGATAATTAGGTAGTAAATACGGTCGTCGGTGTGCCCGAATCACGTACGTACCAAGTACTACGTTCTACCGATTTACGAGACAAGGTCGACTCCTAGCAAAGCACCAAGTCTACCCAATTCTCCGGACATATCCTTTAAAGAATATTAAGATCTATATCAAGCGTAGTATACAATTGTATTGTATTGCGTATATCGATCCAGTATCGGACGATCACATGTTAGGCCTGGGGCTGGAAATGTGTCTGCCCCGTACGAAACATATATCGGACATCAAGCAACTAGTCTCTTTAAATTGGGCAATACTGACCTAGTCATATTGTCCCGACGGTTGCAACCTTTTATAGAGCACTAGTTCTGTATCCTGCGTGGTCATCAACTCCATATGTCTGAAGTGACACTTCCATCTTGACATCACACCCATGCACTACGATTCCTGATAAACCCAGAAGAGGTGAACACAGAACCAGTTTAGGTCCCCCAACCACCAAAACCAAAGTTTACCGATTGTCGCAAGTACTAGCGATGCAAGTCTCAGGTTAAGATCATATACACCTACCCTGATGCGGCCTCCCATAGACACGCAGGCATACTACCAATGGGATTCCGCGGGGTCTATCCAGAGTGAAGCTGTTTCCCGTACCATCGGTGAAACACGACCTCCTATCGCACTTGCATAAGTATCCAATACTTATATATATGAGAACTATGTCGTTGTGCCCTTACAACGCACACAAGTGCAATACTAGCCTATTCCGCATTATCGATGTCCAGTCTCGATAATACTACGGCTAGGGATATTTAATGATTAATCCTTCGTGGACTGATGCTGTCTCATATCATCTCAATCCAGGAACTAATCATAGGGACCTCTCTTCATTTATATATCTATGGTGATCTAATCACAAATGATGAGAGTGCAATTTCCTTATTACATAGTTAATTTGCTACAACAACACAATGATCTGTGCAAATAGTGACGCTATGGGTCATATTATCCAACAAGGGGGTCTCCAAAAGAAGAAATCAGACATTATTAAATATGGTCCGATCAATGATGCCAGACACGGATCTATCTCTTTCATTTTGGGGTCTTGGTTTAGAAACTGCAACACTACTACTAAACCAAGTTCCTTCCAAGACTGTTAGTCAAACACCATATGAGTTATGGTCTGGGAAACGACCTAGTCTTAGTTATCTAAGAGTTTGGTGATGTGACGCATATGTTAAGCTCACACAAACTAACAAATTGGATGATAGGGCAATTAAATGTAAGTTTATAGGATATGCCTTGAACTCAAGAACATACGTGTTCTACGTCCCAAATGAACAAAGAACATTTGTCTCACGAAATGCTAAATTTCTACATAATGAATTCATTCTCAAGAAATATAGTGGGAGTAGACTTGACCTCGATGAGGTACGAGAAGAACAAACTAACATAGAACTAAGCCACAGGCCCCTCAAAAGGGCAGTGACGGAACAACCATAAGGTTATGAACTTAGAAGGTCTGGTAGGGAAAGATATGAGCCTGAAAGATATGGTTTCCATATTGATGAGGAACATGATCAGGCCATTGATAATGATGATCCCACCAGTTATGACGAAGCAATGCGTGACATTGATTCAGTCAAGTGGCTTGAGGTCATGAAATCCGAAATAGACTCTATGTATCAGAATCAAGTCTGGGACTTGGTGGATGCACCTGAAGGGATAAAACCATAGGCTGCAAATGGATTTACAAGTGTAAAACTGATGCAGAAGGCAACATCCAAACCTATAAGGCTAGGTTGGTAGCGAAAGGTTATAGACAAATCCAAGGAATTGACTATGAAGAAACCTTCTTGCATGTTGCAATGATAAAGTCCATTCGAATTTTACTGGCACTAGCTGAACACTTTGATTATGAGATTTAGTAGATGGATATCAAAACAACTTTCCTTAATGGGAACCTCGTAGAGGAAGTCTATATGACACAACCTGAGGGGTATGCATCTAAGGATGATCATAATAAATTATGCAAGCTTAAACGATCCATTTATGGACTCAAGCAAGCCTCCAGAAGTTGGAATATATGATTTGATGAGACAATCAAAGAATTTGACTTCATCAAAAATGTAGACGAGCCTTGTGTTTACAAGAAAAGTAGTGGGAGTGTTGTTGTATTTCTTGTATTATATGTCGATGACATATTAATCATCGGGAATGATATTCCCATGATGCAAGCCACCAAGCAATGGTTATCTCAGAATTTCTCCATGAAAGATTTGGGAGAAGCAGCCTACATCTTGGACATTAAGATCTACCGTAATAGATCTAAGAGGTTGTTAGGAATTTCTCAATCTACATACATAGATAAAGTTTTGAAAAGATTCAAAATGGAAGATTCCAAAAGAGGTAATTTACCTACTTGTCATGGAATCAAATTATCTAAGGAGCAATGTCCACATACTCCTTCAGATAGAGAGCGTATGAGTATGATCCTTTATACTTCAGCAATAGGATCGATCATGTACGTCATGCTATATACAAGGTCTGATGTCTCTTACACTTTTAGCATAATGAGCTGGTATCAGACAAATCCTGATGAGCAACATTGGGCAGCTGTCAAAATAATCCTCAAGTATCTGAGAAGAACTAAGGATGTGTTCTTGACATACGGAGATTATTCTGAGATGAAAGTCATTGGTTACTGTGATGGGAGCTTTCAAATCGATAGGGATGACAACAGATCGCAAACAGGATATCTGTTTACTTTGAATGGCGGAGCTGTCAGTTGGAAAAGCTCAAAGCAGTCAACTACAACGGACTCCACCACTGAAGCCGAGTATATTGCAGCATTTGAGGCAACTAAAGAAGCAGTCTGGATAAATAAGTTCATCACGGAGCTGGAAGTGCTTCCCACGATAAATAATGGCGTCACGATATACTGTGACAACACGGGCGCCATTGCTCAATCAAAGGAACCAAGGTCCCACCAGAAATCCAAGCATGTACTTAGGCGATTTCATCTCATCAGGGAAATTATTGAGAGAAAAGAAGTTATTATAGAGAAAATACCCACAGAAGATAATCTTGCAGATTCTTTGACTAAAGGGCTGACTCAACAAAAGCATGATAGGCACACCCGAGAGTATGGTGTCCAGATTCATACTAGTTGGCTATAGTGCAAGTGGGAGATTGTTAGGGATATGCCCTATACCCAACTTGTGGATGGGCTATAAGTACATGTATTTGTAATATTTTTATTAATTAATAAAATGACAATCTTTATTATACATGTCTTACATAACTTATATGAATCATCAAACACTGTAATAAAGCCCTTGGAGTAATAAGATGATGGCTTCCATGCCTTATGAGAATCATTACTCTTAAACGTTCCTAGTCATAGTTTTGTGAATAATCTAGGCGTTCACAAAGCGGAGAGACTAGTATGATGATATGATCCGCCCTTAAGTAGGGTAGCCGATCTCATAGGCTACTAACGGAGATCTGTCTGCTTGGTGTATCACATGGATGCATGAGTTGCTCGTGTCCATCGAACTGACCGCCAAAAGTTTTCACATGGAGTGTTTATCCCATGTGTCTGTGAGAACTTTCATGTATCGATTGTATGACTAGTCCTTAGACTTGAGGTCTTTACAATCTTATATGTGGATCAAATAACTTTGACATTCTCCTTCCCTGGTTCAAAAGATCCGGTCATAAGGGTATGATTGGGTCATTTGTTGAAACACATGAAGTTTGTAAAGATACAACAGAGAATCGCCACTCTCTCAGATAATATTTTCTTATAATAGTAGTATTCCAGTTCGCGGGTTGATATGTGTGATCAGTGCTTGAGACTGTGGCCGCAGCGGAATAATCATGTGAAATTCTTGGGTTAGCACGATTCATGACATTATCAACATCATATCTTTGACTATATCGGTAGACACTTTCATACCCTAGGTCAAATGATGGGGATACAGTGAGGCAAGAGACCGTATCATATGTAAATTGCGTACATAATAGGTATATATATATCTTTCCTTCTCATTTGGGGGCCTTGGCATGTTGCTAGATGTCAACCTTGGTCATTGAAATCGAACGACCATCTGATCGGAGGATAATTTATGTTCGATTAAATTATCGCGATTCATTTCATGTCCAACTTGAGGGGAACCCAAAAGGTCACACACAATAAAGTCGAAATCAATGGTTAATAGTGCACAATACAAATTTAACAGCATATATGATTGCTGTAGGAATTGTTCATAAATGGTTCAATGTGTTTAATTATTGAACATATTATTTATGAGGTTCCATAGTGGCTTATAGATTGGTGAATGACAATAAGGGCACTTTGGGAATTGGAATGAATAAATAAATAAATAAATAAACGTGAATAGTAACATAAATAGTAAATTATTTATTTATTTATTATTTGTTTTGAATTCCATTTCGGCCCAAACTCTTATTAGGGTTTTATAATCTCATTAAACCACTAAATTAAGATCCAATGGCTAAGATTAAATTAGCTTTTATCCCACATCGGATTCTTAATTAATTTTGTTGTCTTTGGGGCACCTATATAAACCCAATGAATTCTTTACAAATTTTTGCACCAAACCTTTCATATTTTGGGTTTATATAATTGAGCAACTCTAAAGTTTAAGAGTAAGCCACTGATTTTGAGGATCCTTAAGTCTAATTGACTAGAGGAACCTCGAGTTAAAAGTTTTGAGGTATTTTCCTAGGCTAGCACTAAGGGTAAAATACATGTGCACTCAAGGCGTAGTGTTGCCATTGAGTTTTGGCTTTGGTGTGTACATATTTGGGGGCCACACACTTGGGTGGCTCTTTGGAACGTGGAAGAGCTTGCTGAGTTTGAGAAAAGCTTGTAGATTGGAGGGAGGACTGGAGGAGTCTTCGATTCAAGTAAGTCTTTTTCTTTCTTTATTTTAATTAGAGTTCTTATGATAGTTAGCATGTTTAGGTTTATATTCTTTACATATTTTATGTTTTTTTATTCTTACAATATATAGTAACATGCCTAGGCTTGTAGAATAATCAAAAAAATGGGTCTTGGGCAAAGGGATAGCAGCATCATATTTTAATTTATTTAATTTTCCGCTGCGCACTCGCAATCGCTTCCCACACCCTATTCAACCCACTTAGAAACCGAGCCATAGTCACCTCTCGGTCCTCCTCGACATTGGCGCGAATCATTGCAATTTCCATCTCTTTGTGGTAGTCTTCGACACTCCAAAACCCCTGTGTTAGATTCTGAAGTTTATGATACAGATCTCGATAGTAATGGTTCGGTAAAAACCGCTTCCTCATAACTGTTTTCAATTCGGCCCATGTAGTGATCGGACACTCCCTATGCCTCCAAATGTTGATCATCATTTGATCCCACCAAACTGTTAGACATTATGTCCCATAGCGTCACTATTTGTAAATGATAATGTATTATTGTACAAAATTAACTATGTGATAATGAACAGACCGTCCGGGATGAGTCTGTACCACAAACTTCACATACACAAGGACCGCGTAGGTCGGAGAGAGTCAGAACAGTACCTGAGAGGTATGGGTTCCTGATCTCACCTCATGTAGATATTAATCTTATTGAGGATAATGAGCCGGCTACGTATGAGGAAGCGATACAAAATATCGATTCCGCTTTATGGCAAGAAGCCATGAAGTCCGAGATGGATTCCATGTACCCCAACCAAGTTTGGACACTGGTTGATGCACCAGAAGGCGTAAAGCCTATTGGATGCAGATGGATCTTCAAGAAGAAGACCGACATGGATGGCAACGTACAAACGTACAAAGCTAGGCTTGTAGCGAAGGGGTATCGTCAACAATATGGTATTGATTATGACGAAACCTTCTCACCCGTTGCCATGATTAAATCCATTCGGATAATGCTTGCAATAGCTGCATATTTCGATTACGAGATATGGCAGATGGACGTTAAAACTGTTAGACATTATGTCCCATAGCGTCACTGTTTG